>MU185168.1:52851-63759 GCA_016904865.1 Pissodes strobi
ATATATATATATATATATATTCAAAAAATTAGTACACAGATACTGTAATTCCATACAAATGGTACCCAAAGTAATCAAAAAATATATTTTACTGCCCTTCATTAGCGGATTAGATTATCACAGCCCATAAAAAGCTCATATGACAGATATCCGTCATAAGGCCCAACAAAAAATCCTAAAAATAAAAAAACCATTTGATTTATGAAATGCCATGTGAGAACTGTAATGGTGTATATATTGGGTATATATATGGAGAACAGAGTGAAAGGGCGCAAATACGATAAGCAAACACAACAGCCCTCACCGAAAGATCAAAAAATCATTCCTTTAATTATTTCAACAACATAAAGATAATTAATAGCGAAGCCAACACCAAATGCTATATCTAAAAACGAAAATGCCACTAACGATAAGAGGCTGCATAGAATTTATTTTTTCTACTCCCGTGCGTAAATTACTCACTTTACGCACTCTCTAAGATTCGTAAAATAGACCTTTTTAATGTGCAGTGCGTAAAGTAAGTTATTTTACGCACTAGTGCGTAAAGTAAATTTGACATATTTTTTGACGTTTAGAGCAGTGCGTAAAATAATATATTTTACGCACTAGTGCGTAAAGTAATTTAATATTATTTTTGTTTTTTCATATATTTTTTGGTAGTAGAAAAAATTTTGTATGTTACTCATGTGTAAAGTACCCTTTTTTTATTCATGGGATTGACAATATTCCCATTCATAAAAAAGGGTCACTTTACACACTTGTTGCATAAATAACTATTTTATCATACGCTCCCAAAAATAGCTATTTTACGCACTCATTTGAGTCCGTAAAATGCTTCTTTTTAGGCCTAGTCCCTCATTCATTCACTTAAGATGGCGGACGACGATTTCTGCAGCATTTGTAGTAAAAAATTAAGTAAATGTGTTAAATGTGTAAAATGTGAGAAAGCCTTTCATAGCTATTGAATAACAAAAACTCCAGGATTCATAGTTCAGGCAGTAAAGGAGGTTGTTTGTTATGAATGCAATGATTCAGCAAACCTGACAGTCCATGATAAACTAGGACTCTATGCCAAAAACAATGGTCTACTAGGTGCCCTGGTGATGAGCCTCAATGAGGTAAACGACTTACTTCGTGAGAAAATATCCTATTTGGAGGAAAAAATAGGAAAAGCTTCAGGATCTCCCAAAATTGAGGTTAGTTTAATCGAAAACAAACCGATTTCACCCATTCCTTTATTATCCAATGACATCAACAGTTTTGACGTTGACGTCTTTCTCGGAAGTGACACTGACACTGGCATCAACCATGTGGCTGTTCCTAGAGAAGAAGAAGAAGACATTCTGTCTACTACTACATCAGACGGACAGATAAATAGTATGATTAGCAACCAAAACGGACCCGCAAATTCCAAAATCGCAGCGGTACAGGAGACACTATCAAAAAATAATAAACAAAAACAAACGTCGCATAAATCATCTTCGATTCCTTCCTCTGGGAAGAAATCAGGATCTGTTTGGTCTATCCCCAAAAAAATAACGGTTCAAGCTCAGGTACATGACGAACCATCTAATAAAATTAATAATGTCAACCGAGGTAGTAAAGACGAAGCCGCTGCCGATCTTGATAAAAAGGCACAAAAAGAAGGGATTTCTCATGAGAGTGATGATCAGGGGGAGGGGGAATGGATTGTTCAAACTAGGCGTCGACGTCAAAAGTATCCTGCCACAAAGACTACCAGACCAACCCCAATTAAAGGCTCAAACCTTAATGCTGCCGAGTTGCAGGTGGCTCAGAACCGATACTGGATATTCCTGTCTGGATTTTCAGCTACTATGGAAAGCGAAGTAATTTTAAGCTTTCTCAAAAAGCACAACCTTGGCAATGATTGTGTATGTGACAAGATGAGGATGAAAGAAACTCGCTGGAGTGCATTCAAACTGGGTGTGCCTATGGACTGCAAGGACAGGATAATGGATTGTGATCTTTGGCCGGTTGGGATCACAATTAACCATTTTGTCAATCTTCAACGCCGAAAGATGACGTGGGAAGCCTCGGCCAGTTTGCCACGGTTAGTTCTGTAAGCTCTAGTCAAACATTAATTCAAAATAATACAAAGAGTTTTAAAATTTTTTATGCTAATTTTCAGTGTTTAAGAAATAAGATTTCTGAGTTTGAGGTATTTCTGGAGGATAAGTTGTTCGACTGCTTATGTGTCAGTGAACACTGGATGGTTCAGGATGAGTTGATAATGACAAAGATAAATAATTTCCGGTTTGTTTCTGGTTTTTGCAGGTCGACATATGGTCATGGTGGTGTTGCGATGTTTGGTCGGGATGGCATGATGGCAATAAATAATATCTCCAATCTTTCACAGGAACTCCACTGCGAAATCAGTGGCATTATCATCAGAGGGATTGATACACAGGTCTTGACTGTTTATAGATCACCAAATGGTGACTTCGAAACTTTCTTAGAGATACTCTCATGTGCCCTAGGTAAACTTGATCCCAATATCAGAATCATTGTGACCGGAGACTTTAATGTTCATTTTTCCACCAATAATAAAAGGGTTACAGATCTTTGCAATATGTTCTTGTCATTTGGTCTGTCACAGACAGTCAATTTTGCTACCCGGCAAGGAGTCTGTCTTGACAATGTGTTTACCAACTTTGTTGCAGGTTTTCAGGTACGGCACTGACTTTGCATCATTTTCAGACCATGATGGTATAGTGATTCAATTTGAGACGAGGCCCATGTGCATTAAGTCAGGAATAGTGTACAGACCCATAACCGACTCCGGCCTTTTGCAGCTTTATAACATGATTGAGTCTTGTGATTGGGAATTTGTGTCAGATCAATCCATTGGTCCTGAGAGGAGGTTCGAAATTTTCATGGAGACTATTCAAGAGTCGGTGGACAGGGTGTTTCCATTGAAGACGAGGCTTGGTTCATATGGAGGGCCACGCAGAACAACTATCAATTGGTTCAATGATAATCTCCGTAACATGCGTGATAGGTTGGAAGCTCTTGCGGCCATCAATAAAGCCAACCCACACCTTATCACAAGGGACATGATCAGAGATTATAGGAGATGTTACCGCCATGAAATTTCCCAATCCAAAAAACAAGCCCACGACACTTTTATTAATCAATCATCCAATCCACAGGGAGCAATGTGGCAGATCATCAATGGTAAAAGGCCCAGTTCATCTTCTGAAACCTCCAATACTCTGACGGCAGACTCTCTAAATGATTTCTTTGTTGGTACTGCCGAGGAGGTGATCTCAACCCTCCCTGCCAGATCGGAGTGTTTCTCTGAATTTTTATTGCATCCTCCCACAAGAGACGTGACCTTTACATTCAATACTGTAAGCTATAATACTGTAAGAAGTATAATTGATCAAACAAAAAACTCAAAAAGTAAAGATAGCTTTGACATAAATGTTAAAATTGTTAAGTCATTGAAGAATTTAATCATTTACCCTCTGACCAAGATAATGAACTCGTGTGTTACAGCTAACATATTTCCATCCATTTTAAAGACTGCGAAGGTCGTCCCCATTTTTAAGGGTAAGGGCTCTAGGAACGAACCAACATACTATAGACCCATATCCATATTGCCTATATTCTCCAGATTGTTTGAAAAAGTACTTAATCAACAAGTCAAAGAATACTTTGAGACCAACAATTTGTTTTTTCAAAACCAGTTTGGCTTTCGTGTTGGTAGGTCTACTACTCTTGCTACAGACACTTTCACCACTCATGTCCTAGAGGGGTTTGAGAGAGGTTGTGATACTTTTGCTTCATTTTTTGACCTAACAAAAGCGTTTGATTGTGTCTCCCATTCTATTCTATTACAAAAGCTTAAGTTTTACAATTTCCACCCTGATAGCATTAGACTGCTTGAGACATATCTTGATGGTAGAGCCCAATATGTATTTTTCAATGGTCACCAATCAAAAACAAAACAGGTAAAACATGGTGTTCCTCAGGGTTCGGTTCTGGGACCTACCCTTTTTCTTGTTTATGTGAATGATCTTGTCAATGCTGTGCCAGATGTACGGTTGCTTCTCTTTGCTGATGGCACAACTATCTACTTCACATATATGCGCACCCTACAGATTGATGGTATTGTCTCTGACATATACAATAGAGTGGAATCTTGGTTTGTGGCTAACGGGTTGTCTCTCAACAGTGCTAAAACTCAGACCATGAACTTTTCCCTGTCACACAGAGCCCCTAAGCCTGTAGAGCCTTTTGTCACTTTTCTCGGAGTCTGTCTTGATCCAGGTTTGGTCTGGGCTGAGCATGTAAACAAGTTGTGTGGTAAGCTTTCTGGTGTTATTTTCCTGATCAGAAATCTCTCGGGATGTGTTTCGGCAAATACATTGCTTCAGTCATATCATGGTTGCTTTGCTTCTCGACTTTCTTATGCACTTTTGGTGTGGGGGCACTCTTCGCATGCTGACTTGGTGTTTGGACTGCAGCGTAAATGCGTGAGAATAATTGCAGGGCTCCAGTATCGGGAATGTTGCAGACAGAGCTTTGTGCAGTTGCACATCATGACTGTACCCTCACTCTATATTTTTCAGTGCCTATGTTATATTAGATCGAACATGAATCAATATCAATTCCACAGCAATGTACACAATCATCTGACCAGACATCGTGGCAATATTGTGCGTGGGTTTCGTCGGCTCTCGAGGACCAGGGATGGTACTGGGTATCTGGGCCTGAACTTCTTTAATTCTCTGCCAGCTAGTGTTCGTTTACTGGAACTGAAAGTTTTCAAATCACGAATAAAAAGTTTTCTTTTATCAAGGGCATTCTACTCCTTCCAGGAATACTTTAGCTCAGATCTTGGTGAAGTATAGATGTTTTTTATTTTAATTGTTGTAATGTTGTTTTATTAACAGTTCTTTAACTTTTTAATTTCAAGTGTTTAAGATGCAATGTAGTAATTGTAAGTTTATATGTAGTGTAGTGTTTTATATATATATTTTTTTACATGACTTGTGTGATACTATTTTGTAATTAACATTAATAAATTGATTGATTGATTGATTGATTGATAAAAGTCGTCATGGCGACATTTACGGACAATTTCAAAATTCCTGAATATGTCTAAATGTCAAATTTCGAATGACATGACAAAATTGTCAAATAGTTGCTACGATATCAAATTCTAAGCTAACTTGGTCGTACATTATGATTTCAAAAATTATGGTAAATTTGCAAATTTAGGCGTTCTGAAAAATTGCAAAAAGCGTATAAGTAAAAATTAAATTTTGGGAGCGTATGACAAAAAATAGTTTGTCACACGTACCTAAATGAAGTTTTTCAGGACTCATCTGCAATGATACGTCCTGAAATAGTTATTTGTGTATTTAGAGCGCAAAGTAACGGATTGCCGTTTGAGAAAGAATCTTTCGAAAACGGCAATCTTACTTTGCGCTCGAAAAACACACAGAACTTTTTCTACAGCCGCATTTTTTTAAATTAAATGCACATTTTTCTCTATACTTATTCTGAAATTTGCAAATGACTGTCAGTTTTGACATATTATGTTCGGGCTTCGGGCATATTTTGAACAGGAGTGCCAGAAACAAACTGTAACAAACGCACGACTGTCATTTATTTATCTTCGGTTTCCATGACCATTCAGCACACTAGACGGAAAAAGTGAGAATTTCCTTTTCCATGTTCGCGCTAGAGCGCAAAATAAGGATCCACGGCATTCGTCGATTTTGCGATTTCATTTGAATTTAGTATTTAGTTATTTTGCGCGCGGCTGTAGAAAAAAGTCCATTTTAGGTACTTGTAACAAAAATAACTATTTTAGTAGCATAGCATTGCTGGATGTAAAGGTTTTGTATTAATTTTAAAATATGTGGATAGGTACCATTTACTTTTCTATATGTTGTGTGTAATCCATGCAAAAGAAAAAGATACATTTGGGAATTACAATATACACAAAAATCTACCTTCAAAGTAATGCCAAATTGTAAATAACAAAACAAAAACGCTATAATTAAAAAAATTTCATTATCTTAGCTAACTCATTTTGAAAAAGACCATATTTAGGTCTAAATAAAAATATGAATTAAAACCCCCTCGAAAATCCTGACTGAAATAGGTCTAGAAATATTAAATAAAAACGATTAAAGTTACAAATAATCTGAGAAGTATCTAAGTACACTCTCTTGGTGATGAAGATGACTAACGACAATATTCGGAATAATAATTAATAATTTCAGGATCTTGATTTTGTTTGTTCTACTCTACTGGTAGCATCAGAAATTACTGTCATTGCCTGCACACATCTTTCAAATAATATTTCACGCGATATGCTCGACGTAATGAAAAGGCAGTTAAGTGTCATCTACATAAGTGCCCGCTATCCTCTGTCTCTGAATATAAAAGACTCAGCTTCAACACCGTGCCAGACAGCGGCAATGGGCACGGGACATCTCTTTATATAAGCGTTGCGAACGTGTGTTTGATGACAAGTCAGACACAGCGATCTAACTTTAGTTCGAACACTACGAATAAAAGGAAAGAAGTGAAATTTTATTTTCCAACTTCTAGAGAAGCTATTATGAAAGCATTCTGATGGAAAAAAAACACCATTACTAATTACATCACTCTCTCCATTACATCTGTTAAAGTGCTACTTTGGTCATTAATGGATTTTATTGACGATATTACAGTCTTGAAGGATTTTGTTTTGTTGACATTTAATGTAAATTTATCTTTGAAACTGCATTTCACTCTCTTCGTTGTGGATCAACTAGACATTTTATAATACTAAATGTTTATGATATTCCCATTATTCCTAATCTGTCTTACATTAATGTAACTAACTCTGTAAGTATATATGCGAAATTAACTCTTGTTTGCCATGCAAATTAACAGCAGCAATTCGAATGAATCACTTATTTGGACAAGAGCTGAGCCCTAGAGTGTGCGACACGACATAACTAAGTAAATTCCTGACGGCTTACGGGTTTAATCTAAACCTAAATAAACTCTAACGCTAGGTAACTAGAATTCAGCTCTACGAAATTTCCACGATTCGCGGATAACAATAATTCAATCTGAAAGTCGTCGGAATGAAGCTGCTGCTGCTTTGTGACAGTTTTGTACGTTGCTTTCATGCATAGAAATGCTTTGGAAAGGACACAAACATGCAACGTGTGGAAATCTGACTTGCATTTTTTATCTATAGATTTGATATGATATAAAGATTTGTATTAAGGCGCTACCATTTTCTACAGTGTGTCATTGATGACAGCAATCCACCAATAGTATATTATTTTATATGGAGGAAAAGTGATACTTTTCATGGCGCGCTCGTGTTTAACAGCCGAACGGAGTGAGGCTGGTAATAGAGAGCAAGCCATGAAAAGTAACTTTTCCTCCAAATAAAATATGCTGTTTTTTCTTCAAATGTCGACAAATTAATGCAAAAACATCTCTTTTTAATAGTAATAATATCTAATTCTTATTAAAGATAAATGGGTTCGCAAGGCGGCTTAGACCACGGTCGTAGGTGGCCTTGCCTAGACCGGTGTCGGTGGGTGAATGTAACATCAAGCTGTCAGAGGACACTGTCAACAATATTTATTTTTTAAGATCGCGTCTCCGATTGCGTTTTAATTCCGTATTGATAAGCAGTTGTTGAGTAAGTTCGATTAAATAATAACCAATTTGTTCCTAAATTAGTGATTTTTAGAAATGCAGTCACAAATTGAATGATAAATACAAATTGTAGTTTAATAAATCTTGAGTTGTTGACGCTTATTTTGCTGTCTGTTTGTATTGTATCTATGTTGCTATGGTAACACTTTTACCTCCGCCGGCGGAAAAGTGAAAAGTAAAGCTCCGGCGGAGGAAAAACGAAACTTCACGGCCGCCTACACAGTCGAGTAATGACGGATTTACTGACGTTTGAAGAAAAAATTAGTTTGACGTTCTTTGGTCCTACTAGATGAATATATTGCAAAAATGGAAGCAAAACTCAATATTGGTCATCTGGATTGAGCTTGTGAAGAGTCTTACATATTTTTGTAAAAAAAATCATGTAATGAAACTGTAAGCGAGGCCCAAAAACTAAAAATAGAAAATATGATAAATGAAATGATAGAGAAAATGCACCAAAATCGGACCCCCAATTCATTTTGTTAAAATAAATGGTTATTTCTAATTATTTTTGTGAGATCGTTGCATACTTTTCGATTACCATTTCGATGTTAAAATAAAGCCAATTTTTTTAAGCACACGTGGGAAAATGGAAAGCAAATAAGGAGCAACCAAAAAATTATGTTTTTTAAAAATATTTGTGTATTATGTGAAGGTGAAAATATCTGATATTTTTGACAGAGTGAGTATTGGAAAAGGTAGGGAAACTTCTTTTCTCCCCAAGAATTTTCCCAGCTATCGCCAGGTTATTTTGGACGGAATTTTCTGTATAACCTAGGAAGTAGAAAGTCTCTTGAGTACTGATATATTCGTTCCGGCTTCCACAAGTAGGGTAGTAGAACTGCATCTAAAGCGTGCCAAGTGTCCTCACTAACAGTGAGTAATCCAAGAACTTGGGCAAAAGTATAGATCCAATGGCATTCATACCTACTTCTTGCTATTATTTGGTAATGTAATTTGCATTGAACTTCATGGACAAGCTATTTTGTATAACTCTCGAGTGTCCCTACACGTTTTCATCGCTGTACTATGCACCCCTAGATCACCTAAACAGACGCAACCAAATGGAGTGGCAGTTGCGGTGACACTATGTCGAATACTCGGGTGGATGGGCGGTTGTGTGTTTTAAATGTTAAAACAAGCACGTCAAAAAAGGAATTAACATTTTCCCCACTGCTCGGTTGGTTGATGTACAGGGTGGCTCGAATTCGTGTCTATGTATGGGGAACTCGAAAACTGTAAGAGAAGCAGTGTCGGTCAAATTAAGGCAAAATTGCGCATTTAGGTGCCTAGCAATATGCCGTTTAGAAAGTTTTAAAATTCCGAGTATTTCCGGAGATATCCGGAAAAAACCGAAATTTTTAAAATTCGTTTTATTTTTTTCCTGGGCTTATTTAAAAACGGATTTCAAATTGAATTGCACTTTTGCATTGCCACTGCTCTATCTAATGATGGTATCTAGTTTGAAATCCGACGTTTTGTCTTCAAGAGATCATCATTAACTTTCTTTTTTTAAATACGAACTTTAATCTTTTTTATCGTTTTTCAGATGGTATTGGCGTTATTAATATGACTATGTGTTTTTATTTTATTTTTTTTTATTTTTATTATTATTTTTTTAATTATATATTTTGCTTTGGCGTAATTTTAAATAATTTAAGGTAGGTACATTTGAAATTTTTATATTCTATAAAAATATTTTATTTTGTTTTTTGTATTAAGTGGAAAATTGGAGCGTATTAAAAATAAAAAATAGTAAAATTATTTCTTACGAGAATATGGCCATGAACTATTACTTAAACAAGTTGCTTACTGCAAAGATAAAATATTCCCAACTTTTAACCAATTAAAAAATTTATTTAATAGAGAACAAGAGAACATCAACAATTTATAATTATACTACGTGATACTATAGGAACTTTGATGCAAAAACACTTATTGGAATTTTGCTTATAAATAAAATGCACTAAGCAACTTGTTTGAGTAATAGTTCATGGCCATATTCTCGTAAAATTTTTTTTTTATTTTTAATTGTTAAATCGGGCTCCAATTTTCCACTTAATGCAAAAAACAAATAAAACATTTTTATAGAATATGAAAATTTCAAAAGGGCCTACCTTAAATTATTTAAAATCACGCAAAAGCAAAATATATAAAATAAAAATAATAAAAAAATAATAAAAATAAAAAAATAAAAAAAACACATACTCATATTAATAACGCCAATACCATCTGAAAAACGAAAAAAAAATTTAAAGTTCGTATTTAAAAAAAGAAAGTTGATGATGATCCCTTGCAGACGAAACGTCGGATTTCAAACTGGATATCATCATTGTGTAGAGCGGATAAAGTGGCAATGCAAAAGTGCAATTAGA
Source organism: Pissodes strobi (assembly GCA_016904865.1). Classification (NCBI taxonomy): domain Eukaryota; kingdom Metazoa; phylum Arthropoda; class Insecta; order Coleoptera; family Curculionidae; genus Pissodes; species Pissodes strobi. Next base: position 62,931 of record MU185168.1, read on the forward strand.
TTTGAAATCCGTTTTTAAATAAGCCTAGGAAAAAAATAAAACGATTTTTCAAAATTTCGGTTTTTTCCGGATATCTCAGTAAATACTCGGAATTTTAAAGCTTTCTAAACGGCATCTTGTTAGGCACTTAAATGCGCAATTTTGGTTTAATTTGACCGACACTGTATCTCTTACGGTTTTCGAGTTCCCCATACATAGGCACGAATTCGAGCCACCCTGTACATAAGAACATGCGCTTCTTAAGAAGAATGTTACAACATTTTTGGCGAGGTATTGGCTTCATTGCTTGTTTTTCACGACTGGCGTATTTATCTACAAATAAGGACACTAAAGTAGATTTCGGGACTTTAATCGTTTTCACCGCTTTTTTCTTTCCAATATTCTTCTCTCTTATAGCTTATTTGTCACCGGCGCCGGCGTCCTTGCTCGCCTCTTGCTTATTGGTTTACCTCATTAGAGATTTAGCATTATCCTGGGCTACTCATCTGAATTGGTCCGAAAATTTTGGTACCTATATTTCTTCGTTAAAAATGTCTCAATTTCCGTTCGTTCTGATTTGTCAAAGCCCAGCTTTGAGAGTAAATTATTTATTTAAATTATTGTTTTTTTTTGTAACGACTATTCTACAGATACAATAATGATCTCTGCAACGTACAGGGTGGCCCGTTTAAGAGGGGCCTATACCTTATCTCGAAAACTACGGGGGTTGGAAAAAAAATTTAAATACAAAAGTTGTTCCTAGTAAAATGATCTTTATTTTTTTTGTATTGTTTTAATCGTCACTTTTTTATATACAGTATGGTCAAAGAAAGTTACACTTTTTTAAATG
>MU185168.1:68667-120779 GCA_016904865.1 Pissodes strobi
AATGGGATTTTTTATACATGAGGGAAATATTCGCTGTAATTTTCCGATAATGGCACTCCTCTAATGGGATTTTTTATACATGAGGGAAATATTCGTTATTATCTGTGACTCACGTGCTTTAATATGTCATGTTGATCATCTGTCATACCATTCAGTGCGTCTTCTACGCAATTTTGTTAACAAAGCTTTTGGTGTTTCTCTACAAACTTCTGGTGTTCATCGGGTTACATGCTACACAGTGGTAGCAAGAGAGGTTTTTTTTCATCCCTACAGCACTTAAAAATCTCATATTGGCGTCCAAGAACAGATTTAAATCGGCGGATATAGTTCCAAAATGCTAGCTCGGAGGAAATACTTTATCCCGATGCTCGATAAGTTTATTGAGGGTATGATATCAATGTCAGCTGAAATCTGGGAAAAAGTCTTTGAAATCGAATATTGGCACCTCTTTTACATTAATGGCAAATTTTCTCAAAACACTTTGGTTTTCTATCGGTAAAACAAGGTCACTGCCTGTCCTCTATTCGAAAGGTAATCTGATTTGAAGCGTAGCTGCAATGTGAAGAGAAATTATTAATTTCACCTAATGATATTTAAAATGAACGTCACTTCTATATACATGTACTGATGCGAGTTACATGATTAATATCTATTTTGGTAGTGTCAAAGCGGTTTCGCCTTTACATTTTCATTACTACCGGCTTTGACTCCAACTACTAACTTTGCTCTCAAACATTCATATTTCAAAGTTTCGAGTAGTCTCGACGCTGTCGGCAGTAATGTAATTTTCAAAATGCGACCGCTTGTATTAACTATGAAACACAACGTCATTCCGAATCCAAGCTTTCGTTATTTTCAGTTAAACAGCTCTCAATACGGTTTCATTATTATTTGAATGGCTCTATCCTGAATAGGTCGGCTAGAATACGTTCTTTGGCTTGGAAAATAAACCCTTTTTAGTCACAGTCGCAATGATAAATGATATCATTTTTCAATCTGGGTTTATCCTTGGGATTTGAGAGGCATTTTTAGTTCGGCAACTCTTCCGATGCCAATTTCCTGAATCGAAAGAGGATAAAATATAAGCTTGAAGTATTTGATGTGTTCCTAAATTTTTTTCAAGCAACCGCCACTTGGTTTTATTAGGTGCCGTATAAAATATAAATGCATATTTAAATCCTTAAGCATACCTTTCGAATTGTGTTAATCGAAAATAACTCCCTAGTAGGAAATATATAATTATTTGTATCATGGATATTCCACAAATAATAACATAGATTGTTTCAATATAATGAAATTAACCATCTATATGGAGGCAAGAAGTTTAATTATTTACTCGTAATTGATCCGAAATCGCTAATCGCATTTTCTATGATTTATTAGAAATTGGAAGACCAATCCAATCTAAAGTTGACATCAAAACATAATTTTGTAATATGTGACACACACGGGCTTAAATATATTACAGCTATCATATGATTTTTGCGGCGTGGGCATGTAATATTCATGGTTATATCGAACTGTTTTCACTGAAAATCATGATCAACATATTGTTGAACTTTTGCTTAAGGGCTATTCAAAACGAAAATAACTAATTGCATTCTAGACTAACTTTGAAATAAGAACGTGTACTGAACTTTACTGTACTCAGCTTCTACTCTGCTCGATTTAGCCTAACTTGACTGTCTGAAATAGTCAATGGCTGTTTAAAGGTTTACCCCTTTCGCAGAAAGGAGATATTGATTCCACTCCTTATCCTTAGAGAAATAGCAGTGAGATTGAAGAGGTGGTCAAGATTATAAATCCCAAAATTACTGGGGTTAGTCATTCCTAGATTCATCCGATATTTGCGTTTAAGTGCAAAAGGTAATAAAGTCTAATTACAAAATGCATTTAGATGCATTAGTTTTCATATAGCATGGTTCAGCCATTGCAGCAAAGCTCTTGTCTATAGGTGTGGCTAAGTGAATATCAATTAGTCGTATCATTTATACGGTCTTCTTAAGAGCAGTTTGACAATAATTTTAATTATTGAAGGCGTCAGATGAAGATATGTAAATCATTTATTGCATTTTATTTAATTTCCATATAAGATTATTAATTTTGCAAAACTATAATAGTAAACTTAGTGTTTTAATTTAGAATGTGTTTCAACTCGCGTGTTGCTGCAAAATTGCGGCGAAAAGAATGTCCCTGGCGTTTCCGATTTCCATTCGATTTGTGATGATATCAAAGTGAAATTTCTTTGTCTTATTCTGAGTGGAAACTTTGGATAAGAAGAAAATAAATAATTGAAATTAGAGAAAAAATTATTCAGGCATTTCGCAATGCCGAATAGTAATTTTAATTTCACAGCTAACGATGTCTTTTTTCTAATGCCTTCGTCATGAGAGAAAACTTCAATTGGAACGAAAATAACTATTTCAGATTCTGATAAATATTAATTAGGCGAATTCGCAATTTATCCATGTTATAACAGATATCGGCGCTAATGATTTTTTCTCTTTTGTTTCAACATCTGGAGAGAAAATTATTGAAACGAAAATAAATAATTAAGATTTGAAAGAGAATGACAGGCGTTATCGGAATTCATCCATGTCACAGAAGATTCCGGTGTCATCAAATTCTAATAATTGTAGTCTCATCGTTGATAAATTTTCATTTTATATGTATATAGCTTGAGAGAAAACTCCGATTGAGACGAAGACAAATAGTTCAGATAAGAATTAAAAAGATTTGGAGTTTTCGGAATTCATTCATTTTGAAACAAATTACAATGTTACCAAATTGTAATTTTGATTTTGTTGCAAAACTCTACTTTGGTTGCAAGCCCTTTGGGCACGCCACTACGCTATGGTTTTGCGCCCTAGCCTACATGGCGTACCTCAAGCACCAGCATAAACCTAACCTTTCTATTGAAATACTGTAAGTACAATACTAACCGCTTAAACTATTAGATCAATAAAAAGGCACACTTTACGTTGGTGCTACAATAAGTTCAATACAAATCCATATTGACCTATTAGTTTAATAAAACGGTAAACTTTAGGTTGGTGCTAACCCTTTGGGCCACCACTGGCCTAAGGAGGGAGTAACGCTAACTATTGCCTAGTGACGTGCCCCAAGGGCTCGCCATGAACGTAGAGTTTAACATTAGTGGCGAACCCTTTGGGCACGCAGTTTAACTTTCTATTAAAATATTGTAACACAGTTTTACCCATTGGACTAAGGATGGAGTAACGCTAACCATTGCCTAGTGACGTTCCCCAAAGGCTCGCCATTAACGTAGAGTTTAACATTAATGGCGAACTCTTTGGGCACGCAGTTTAACGTTGTATTAACATACTGTACCTCACACAATTTTGCCCACAATACCGAAACAGAATGTTTACACTCGACGTACGTGCCCTTACCATCTTAGCACCACCAGGAGATGATCGCCACCAATGTAAGTTTAATACGAATTTGTATCGAACCTAGAGTTAAACTTTGCATGACAACCCTTCGAGTAAGCCACTAAACAGAACTGCAAAACTATTGTTTGGTGGCGTGCAAAATAGAGCTGGTAAACATTTAAACATCATAATTTAACAATATTTGATACACATGTCTTATAAGTACAAGAATTAGAATTAAATATAATAAATGACTGACTGGTTTGAGTTCGTACGTATTCAAAGGTAGTCTAGAACAATTTAATTCATGTCACATATGTTACTTGGGTAAGTGGATTAAATTATCATGGAAAATGAAGTTCTCTCCTTATAGATATGAAACCAAGTATTGTACAACTAAATTAATATTCGGTTTTTCACATAATTGTGCAGTGTATTGACTACTGCTTAATAATATTTTGGCATAGTATAATTTCCCTGTACTTATTTTTTCTTCTTTTGTTCTAGGTAAGAGGTTGACAATGCAAACGCTGATCAATATAGCGTAAGTAATATTTATTCCTATACGTTTACTTCCGTTATTGTGCGGCCCTTACAAATAAAATTACAGACACTTTGCGTCTTGCTTGTCGGATTCAACGGTCTATAAAGTGAATTCCGAAATAGTTTGCAAGCTTTGCACCTGACACAAATTTGCAAATAGTTAATGTGTCTTCCAGATGTACCGGTTGAATTCACTTTACATTTTAGTGAATTTCGTTTGAAATTTAAAAATACATTTAACATATTGTATTTTTATTGAGAATGCCTATACAAGTAATACTATAGTATATTTGTTAAAAATTAAACATATATTAGGGAAAGGCGTCAATTTTATACACTTTAATCCACTTTTGTTAATTGTAATGTAATTTACCAAAAGCAAACCTAATATATTTAGGGTTTAGAGCATGCTAATAATATATATTCTACCTACGCTAGGGTACAAATTAAAAGATATAATTTAACAAAAAAAATGGGCTTATTTTAATCATCTGACTCTATTTATTATGCTGGAATTTAAAATTGTTAATACACCCCTTCGCCAATTGGAGCAGAGCTTCCGTTCAAAATTGGCTTTTGAACGGTTATATTTTAAAGCAAATAATTACAACTTAAAGACTAAATAACATAATAATGGAGTACCAATTTGAAGCGTAATTGTACGAAAGTTAGGAATGGAGTGAAAGTTTCAATTAATCTGTTGTAGCATAAAAATAAAGGTAAAATCAGTTCAAACTACTTTAACAAAAAATAAACAAATGATCTTGTTTCCGCCAAGGTCCCAAGGTGTCTTGAGAAGACACTCTTTAAATGTAGGTTTAGCAATAAGTAACTAAGTTTACATCCGACAAGATCCTATCATGTCGACAACAGATAGCGGCACAGGAAAAACTTATCTATGGTGTCCTACACTTGACGAATACTTCAATTATTAATAATCTATAAGTACACTCTATAGGCAAAGACTTGGTTCAATTAATTGGTTGGCTTAACTAAAATCATAAATTAAGTAACCGTCACTCTGCTGTATTAATTAAGGCTCTTTTCTTACTCGCGAAGCCTTGAGGCAATGCTATATAATATATAGCAATGTCTGATAGGTAAACTATGTGCCAAGGTTACAATACCACATGAGTATATGCAAAAGATAGTAGATACTCGATATTAAAGACAACTGTCTCCTAAAAGCATCGATTTACCAAATATGATTCATAAGATAAGATCATAAGATAGACAACAAAAGTTGAAAAATAGCAAAAAAGAAATCATATTTTCGAGTGCAAATCATGCACACTTGCATATTGAAATTAATTGACATGTCAGAGTAAGTTTGTCTATTGCTGAGTTTTTATGAAAATAATCATAATATTGCGTTTTGTTTTAAAATATCTAAATAGCTATCAAATAAGGTATTTGAAAGATAAATAAATTTCAAACGCTGACATCTATTATGTGTGCATAAAACTAAAAAAGTAGCAGCACGATTAAAAGTTTGTAGTACAACGGGTAAGGTAATTATGTTGAACTATCATAGTTTCCCACCTTCTGTACTTCTGTAACTTTCAATATTCGATACTGTTGTTACCGGGTCGGGTTAATAGTAACTTGAACAAGGTGTAAGATGAAAAATTGTTTATAGCGGGGACAAAACTCTGAACAAAAATCATGTTACGGAATTGTTAAAATTCCCGTCGTAACAAGTACTAATTTTATGAGATACGTTTTCAGCACTAGCTTCCAGTTTAAAAGAGGAGACACACCTGGCGATTTTTTTTTAACACTTTATTATTATTAATTTTTGATTTCGTTTTTGCCAAAAGAATATTAGTGTAAATTTATTTACATACTTTGCAGTAACTTAAAGACTGTTTTTTGGTTTTGTCTATATTGATTTTATATTTATAGTATTTTATAAAAATGCAAATATATTTGTATATTTATTTGATTTGGTTTTTCTATCTTTGTCAAAAAAACGTTTTCTTGTTTTTCTTTTATAGAGTTTATATATTATAGAGTTAAGACTTGACTTAATAAATACAATTTTGTAACCATATAATTCTTGATTTTATTACGTCCAGAATTATACCTTTTAGGTATTTTAAGCATATTATATGTTTATATTTCAGACAACACTTCTAAATAAAGTGCAAAAAATATATTATCTTCTCTGTACTAAATGCACCGTTTGCATTGAAATCCTCCTGTAAAATTTGTATTATTAGAGCTGAAAAAAATAGGTTGTAAAAATAACGAGTGTCCCACTAAATTAGACATCAGATTCTAAAGGATACTAAAAATACTTTAACTTTGCTAATTTAAACTATATTTTTGGATCAATAATATAACAAAATATAAATTTAGTAGTTTATGGGATAGCCTGTAATTTCACGAGATAGTGTAATTAGGTGTATAAAGCAGACGTAATGTGCTAAAATTTACACGGAACTGTGTAATACTTATTAAAATGCTAACACAGCATAGTGAAAAACAAGACCTCCAAGTGAGCATTTCACACACCACAGTGTTTAGGCTTAATTTTTTTAGTGTAAGTTTTACCAAATTAAGTGTTTTATTACACAGATATGTGTATGTGACATATGCGATTTTGTACTGTGTAGTACCTACTTATTCTTTACTTTGATTGTTGGGTCTTAAATTTTATAATACACCATAAAACAATGGAATCATGTATTTATCAATCATTTGTTTTTTATGTTTTTAAAAAAGAAAGATTTAAATAAATATTGGTTGTTCAAGAACAAAGGCAACATGCAAGCTATATTACTGCTAAAAATAATACCCATACAAGCATAAATTTGTGCGCCTCATAGGACTACTAAAATACGCTGATTTTACAACGCGTCTTGTGCAACTGAACGGGTGAGGAGCGTAGTACTACACCGGCAATGCATTAGCATTTAAAGACCCTTTACAGGCGTAGCCGACTATATCAAAATCGGCCTCTCCTATTGGTCCATCCATCTCGTATTATATGTCTTTGTGATGCAATCAATTTGTCGCAAGAGCTCTCGTGGTGTAGAGGTTTAGATAGTTGGGTCCCACCTGGAAGGCACGGGTTTGAACCCCGTTGCTTTTTTTTTTAAGATTATGGTTCTAAACAGTTTTTTTCTTGATTTTGGGTGGTATGTCCTTGGGTGATCGAGAGAGATCGGAGAGGCCGATTTTGATATAGTCGGCTACGCCTGTAAAGGATCTTAAAATGCAATGCATAACGCGTATGAAACATAAATTTCTGCGCAGATCTCGAAATAGCACGAAATAAGTACATTTGCTCTTATAGTAATGGTTTCAATACAAAAGTAAAATAGAAAAAATATTTATTTTGCTACATTCGTGGATTCTGCTTCACGAATTCATGAGTCAAGATTAATATTCATGTAAAGTGTTATGTTTGTATTTAGAAACAGTCACATCTTTTTGACTGTCCATCTTACTATGCCAGTGACTGCTCTGCCACACTATAAACGCCATCTTTCTCTAATATCAACCTGAAATTTTATCGTCTTATAATGACACCATCTGCGACACCGCCACCGGTGCAAATGCTGCTGTGGCACACAATTATTCTGCAATGAATCGTTGTTTTATCGTACTGCAGTGGTTATTTTAACCTTGATTTACTACGTTATGGTAGACATATTGCAGATAAACCATGTAACTGTCAAAATATATTATATTTATAGCTAAACAAAAGAGCCCATATCCCAAGAAAATCCTCGCAAAAATCCCAAGATAAGATGGCATTTTTTACGCAAACTAAGCCAACGCTAACAAAACAAAGAAATGGCGCGTAGCTATGTTAATCCCGCATTATCTCCTCCTTCGTTGGCAGGCGTTCGCGTTCCCAAACTGTTTGCGAAAGAAAAATAATAACCGAGAAAAAATGGCTTCGAGTTCCTTAATAATCGGTATGCCGCTACATAATTTTTCTCACTAAACTCCTTATAAAAATGCGAGAGCACATCGCCTAATAGTATATATCAGTTCGGAATGAACCGTTGGATTTTAACCTAATGGTGTCGTTTGCGTAGAAAACCCTTTTGGCATAATAAGCGAAAACAGATATTAGGCGTTTTGAAAATGACGATGTTCACCCGAATAATTTATGATAATAATATAAAATGTAAACAACATTGCATTGGGTCCTTGATTTTAGTTAAGTATAAAATGAAATGAGACATGGAAGAACAAGAAAGAGTGAAAATGTATTTTAAAAAGCAAAACGTTGAATTACTTTAATAATTCTATATATTTAGACACTTTTTGAGTGAAATATCAATTGATGTTCCGGAAACATACAGTCATCGATTTTGCATGACTTGCATATAATACATTAATCCGAAGAACACGACGATTGGCTAGTGTGACTTGCGTAGTACTGATATATCCAACACTTGGAGTGCACCAAATATTAAAAAAAAAACGTCATAGTAATTTCACTCTCCTCGTTGCCATTTAGATCTTCGCCATCAGGTCCGAGAATAACTATGTAGTCGTAGAGAAGTAATAATTCCTTGCAGTAAATATTATGAAGCTCTCTTCCTACATCAGTTATACTTATGTGACTTCGTCGAAAATAATACTTTAATTTCCGTTCGATCTGGATGTAGTCGATTTTAAACCTATACATCATGTTTGGTTTTGAGGGAATATCCGCTATTCGATTTTTAGTATTTTCACACTATAACTTTCGAACAGTAGTATCACTCCCTTATTATTAAGGGAACGCGACGGGGATTAGTCTTTATATTTTAACGAGGTGTTCTTTGAGCGTAAGAGATTTCGTTTCCATTTATTGAAATGCGAAACCTCTGTTAAACTCTGAGCTCCTAAGAACACTATTACGCAAATCGTTTCTATGTATCTGGAATCCCTTCACTGGGTTTGCCGAATGCTTATTTATTATCTTGCATGACGATAGCTGTCTTTTTAAAATTCCAATTTGCAATAAATCTGGAGGGAATCCATTGAATATTTCGACCACAGCAAAGGTCATTCAAACATTTATTGAAGCTTCAACTGTTCCACTAGTTGATTTGAAAAAACGATGAGACTCGATCAGAAAGCTGTTCCTTACCTGATTAGGGTTAAGCCTAGGGTTAAGCGGGTTCCATTGGACCTGCCCCAGATAGACTGATAAGCTTACTTATGTCAGCATTTGTACTTGGATCGATTTTTTTCAATAGTGAACACTGATTCATTACACGTTCCTTTAGAAAACCCATGTGCAGTAAAATGAGTTTCTTCTAATATTTCAACTTTAACTTCATCTTTTTCTAGAATTACTACATTTCCGACTTCTAATGTTTCATACTGATCTGTGGACCAGCTCTACTTTTATATTTTGAACTGCATACCATAAATTTTCTACTACAAGGAACTTGTTATATACTGTTTATTTATTAAGATGAATATCTATACTAAAATATTAACTATATATGTTTACACTTTCAGGCATAACATTACATATTTTCTAAAAATTCATCTGTCTTCGTCATTTAACACAACTTCTGATTCACTACTCGTTCCTCTATTTTCATCACTTATATCTTGTAAGAACTTTTATAATGCTGGATCTTGGTTTTTTTAGCTTGATTTAATCTAATGGGTTCGTTAGTCTTCGGGAAAACACTCTTTCTCAGGCGTTAACACTGCACCAATTTTGTTTATTCCATGGTGTTTAGTTTACAAACAACAGGAACAGTGTTTTCATGTTGTTAATTATGGAACCTTTTAGCGCTGTTAAGTTTAAATAGGACTCTCAAAATATTTAAAAAATTTAGAACCTGCTCAATTCCGGTCATGTCAGAAACAGCTTTCCGATCAGATTTGATCGTTTCCTTTTGGTGTGGATTTTCCTGCATTTATTAGACAACCGAGTGATACTGAGCGTTATTGCTAATTCAGGCTGACATAATTTTGCTGTTTGTGTAACATTAGAATTACTACACTAGTTAAAAAATCGTTCTAGTGCCAATTTAATAATATATGCATCACGGCGTTCTTTAGGAAATTATTTTAAAATATACAGGGTGTCCCAAAAACTGTGGAACAATGAAACTATTTTTTTTTTAAATAGAACACCATTTAAGATGATCTCTTCTTCAGCGAGAACTTCTTAGTGTATTTAAGATAGCATACGCTATACCTAAATTCAACTGCTTTCGAAATATTAACTTTTGAAAATTAACATTTTTCACTCTGTGATGGGCTGTAAGATCTAAACTGCTTGAGTTAGAATGAAACGCTTTGCTCTTTCCTATCTTTAAATCCATTGTGTGTCATCATCGTCTGATTTAAGGGCAAATACCTGAAAAATATGGAAGGTGTACTTCCGGTTAAACGAGAAGTTAAAATAGCTAAATTTAGGTATAGATTATATCATATTAAACATACATAGAAGCCTCATCGTATCACATTTTTTTGAGTAGGCGTATGCCGTTATGCACATAGGTTGGCACTAGAACGAAATTTATAGTTTGTGTGATATAGAAGCCCCACGCACTTTTGCAAGACCCTATGTGAGGCCTCATGTGGAATAGTTACTTAATTTCTGAATGCGACTATCGAAGTAAGAGAAAAAAGGAAATTATCTAAAATGCGGAAAGTGATAATTTTCCTCACGTGATTACCGCTGATTCGAACGACGCGGAGCGAAAATATCTTACGAATGAGTTTGGAACATAACTTTTTCTACGCCCGCACTAAATTAAAAATTAGTAGGAATAATAATAATTTTAAAGGTTAAATTAAAGAATAATTTTAAAGGCAAAAATTAATAAAATGTATATCCAGGCAAAATTAGCATATTTGTGCATTCCCGCAACAGTGCGAGAAAGTGACACTCGGAAACTCGGAAAAGTGGACAAAAACGCAAAAATACAATATTAACCGTAGTGCGGACGCAAAACGCAACATATACTCTTATTTGCTAAATATCGATCTTGAAAAATTTGTTTGGTTTCGTTAATTTTTAACAATATGTATTTAGTGTTAAAGATATAGAGGTGTTTAGTTGAAATTTTGCTTGTATAAAGCTGTTGGAAACGTCTTAGAAATTAATTGGTGCAACCGTTGATACCAGCAAGCAGGCAATTCAAAGTAAATCTTGTACGCCTACTCAGCTTAGGAATATGGAACGCATGAATACGACTGACCCCATGGCTCCTGTTGATCAACGCAAAATACAAACAACAAACACCATTTTAATTTCAAACCCACGCATGTAGTGTGCGTTCAATTTATATTGATAACATTTTGACAGGAGTAGATATGTTCTATATTGTTGTGAAGGATTCATGTGTTTACCTTACAATTGCTGGCCTTTATTGGCTCCACCTGTGTTTTCAATTTTGGAAAAAGTAAAGCCTTTTCGGCGCTGGCTCCAGGGTGTAAATAGCACAAGTGCTAGTTTCGTGACCCTAACGAAGCTGAAAACCCTAAAGGAAACTGGAAAAACGGTCAACATTTCGAGGAACAAATCTGTCTCCGTCGCCGTCGGCGTCGTCAAGAACTAACAATTCTAAATATGAAAATGGTTAGTAAATGTAAATAACAGTAAAAAGCTATCGCAAAATTGTCAAATGTCGACCGTTTTCCAGTTTCTTTAGGTTTTTCAGCTTGGTTAGGGTCATTAAACTAGCACTTGTGCTGGTTACACCCTGGAGCCAGAGTCGAAGAGGCTCTACTTTCTCCAAAATTGAAAACAAAGGTGGAGCCAAAGGTAAGGTAATTTTGACGGGAGGTTTAAAAGTTTCGGTTAATTTTATCCAGGGTTAAATTCAAAGTTACTGTCATTCGATAGCTCATGAAAACCTAAGATAGGAATGTACAAACCGTTATCTTTGCTTTCGCAAAATGCCCGACTTTCAACTGTCAATATTTCGTGAACACCTAAAGATAGGTATAATATTCAGGGTGTTCCATTTAAAAAAATAGAGTAGAGTAGGCTTATATGTCACAAAATTGTTATTGTTTTGTTTTTTATGTAATTTAGAAAAAACTTGGCTACCAACCCTACGTTTTGGTTTTTTGTTTATCTTGGTATCACAAAACAAAAAGTTACAGCGAATCAAAATGTTATCAAGATAAATTGAACGCACGGTACAGTCCACTTTTCATATTTGTTTGTTTGATCAGGCAAATTCTTACAAGCTTGACAAAAACATCGAGGAACAATCCGCTATTCTTTATCTATTGGGTGGACAATATTCCTAGAAAAAGAGGACGCCCTTTTTTACGTTTTTGTCGAAGTAAGTTAATAAATCGGTAGAGATAGCTGCTACGTTTTACGGTTCCATCTTTTTGTCCAGGTTTCATCGTGTGGTCGATGATTTACATCAGAGCTATAGTTCGTCAAGGTCTGGTATTGCCTCTGGTAATGGAAAGCATGCTTCGATAAGTCATTCAAGAGTCTAAAACTAGTTAGTTTAAAGGTGTGTATCCACCACAAAATCATTGGGAACAAAAGTTTGCGCGCTTAGTGGATACGCACCTTAACGTTGCATCATTGATTCATTCAGCCTATAACAGTGGAAGTAGGTATTCACTAAACTGGAAGCAGGGAATAAATTAGCTTTACACATTATTAGCCTGTTCCATAATAATTATGATTAACTAGTGACAGTTGTAGCAGCGTTTAAGCTGATTATAAAGTATTTCAAAGTATCTATCGCAGAAAATAATTTGACGCAATACGTAATATATTAATTTTTTAACACTCTAGGTACTGTTCCATGTTAAATATATTATTTTCTAACCATATTATTATCTAATCTTTAGACACAAACTCTCACTTTACCCTACTTGTTGTATAAATAACCTTCTTGCAAGTAACGCATTTGTTGACAATTCCAGTATTATTTATTCTGCCAACTAAAATACTGGTATCTCGCGTTGCGGCAAATTAACTGTGCTGGTTATTCGCGACGACTCTCCCCATTAATTTCAAAGATTAGAGCTCCTTAATATGGTGGCGGAAAAGTTTTAAGACGAAGACTAATTGAAAATGTTCCCTCGTGTTTGGAGTGATAACAAATATTCCGCGATGGTAGGCAAACGTTGTTTTTGTTTTTCCTGACTGTGGAATAGGAAGCTACACTTGCCGATGTAGAGTATACGCTTTCTCGGGATTTATTTTGGAAAAGTTGTATCTTGGAGTAGAGCGAAACACAAGGGGAATTTCGTAGGATTTGTGTTGGAGCAATAATGTTTACAGATTCGTTGAGTTGTTTTCAATAGCGTTCATGTTATTCGGCTTACTTGATTTCCCGTGTGAATTTAAAATTGGGAAATTTGACACTCTTAAGATGTTTACTACGCTTTTGGCGTTTAGGTTTCATTTCTCAAAAGATTTTCTAGTGTTTCTCTGTACTCAAGCTCTTTTGTCGACAGATCCCTTTTACTTACATTTACCCTCTAATCAAAGCATTTCCTTTGCAACCCTCTGGATTTATCAATAGCTGATGGCTTTTTATATATTTGCGGAAGAACCTATAAAATTTCCTCTGTGTTTTATTTGGTGCCGACGCATGATTCGTATTTGTACAGCCTGTTTGTACTTTTCATCCGTTGTATTTCGGTTTCGATCAGCTCGGTTTAATTGTATAATTCGATTAAATTCCCAATGTGCCAAAACGGGAGACGACCGACCGTATCACTCATGTGAGCCATACATGATACATGATGGGGATAACTTTTTCTGCTAATTTAAAGCCCTACACGACCCTGACTGGCCCAGTGCCAAATGAAACAAGAACAGAGTCCCGTTGAGATATAACATCCATACATAAGGGATTTTTAACAGGGTTAAAATATTGAGTTTCGTCCAACGTATTCTCCAACGTAATTTTCGAAAATTTTTATTATCAAAATGTTATTTATATTCATTATATTCAGCCAATGGGCAAGTGACAGTTTCCTTCTGATCTTCCCACTTAGAAATTGTAATGAAAATTTCTCTCTGAATTCTTAACTCCCTCCAGGCAGAAGTACATGCTTCTCCTTACTCTGTTCCAGAAACCCTAGCCCATCTTGCTTCAGAAGTTCTGGTCCCTTAATATGTGGGTACACAAGCCATTTTAAAGCTGATATACCGGAGTTGAGCAGCTGTGTACGGAGGACCAGGCTTGCTGGATGCTATTTTGAAATGTGCGTACGAAAATCTGAAAATAACCTTCAAAGAGAATACCATATATAGCTGCTCTTCTGGCCTCGAGTTTGATAGAATTGGTTCTGATCCCCTATGTGTGGGTGTACTCAAACCATTTTAAAGCGGATATATCTCTGATTTAAGCAGCTGTGTACGGAGGACCAGGCTTGCTATATGCTCTTTTGAAATGTGCGTACGAAAATCTGAAAATAGCCATCAAGGAGAATACCATATATAGCTGCTCTTCTGGCCTCGAGTCTGATATAATTGGTTCTGTACTTCTTTGGGTTAGTCTGTCCTATAAGATATGTAGATGTTGAGGAGGTGGAGGTTAAAGATGGAACGAACTTGAGAATCGCGGTCCGTTTTAGCACCAGTTCCTCTCAAGATAGATATTTACAATGTTTTTAAATCATTGCGGAGGTCACTACGTTTATTTCGACATTTTCAGGCGCAAGGTAGGTATCTCTTGATTTAAAAGTGAGTAATACTCTCCTACAACCGCTTTATTTTTGAGATACGGGGTGTTGAAAATTTAAAAAAAAAATCGGGTTTATCCCAATATTTCTCAAACCGCTGTAGATATTTCTTTACATTTTGCTAGCTATAGTACGTATAAAAATATAGTTTTTTAAGCAAAAGATTTTTTTCAACTTTAATCAGTGACGATATACTCTAACATGCGCTCTTTGTTAGAATATGTTTCTTTGATTATTACAATGTTCAAAATTTAGGAATTAGGACCGTGCAGATAAATGCATTTTATTTTTTTAATCGAAAACTGTTCGTCGGACAGAAAAAAGTCAAGAGGACATTCTTATTAAGAAGTAATAAGAGCTTGCGAAAATAAGTTTTGTTTTGAAAAAAAGCAGTATTGTAGACTAACGACGAAGAATTCAAAAACTAGGTATTCTACATCGGTTAAAGAGTTCAAATAAGTAGAAATTTAACCATGAAAATGTACAGTTATTCAACAAGTATAACAGGACACGTCAACAAAAACGAACTACCTTGCATTTCTTAAATTGGCTCATTAACGCTTTACACGCGCGGCCTTTTGATCTTGCAATTTCTGGACTTAAAACGACTTTGACGTAGTTGGCTTCTAACTAGAGCGGAATTATCCACATATTTGAACGGCTAATGTGTATTTGCGTGAAACATATACATGTTACTTTAATGTTACGGTTGCGATTATGTTGGAGATTTAGTAGTAGTATTTATTTACCTAAAACCTGACATACATCTCATTTTAATTAAAGGTCCTAGATACACGTTTCAATTAAAACCATAGATGACATAGAGGGCGAGAAATGACGTGACAAGGTTTTCTCTCGCCTTCTTCTATTTTTTTTTATATATATATTCACATATTGCAAATTGAAACTGTGTAAGTGGTGGTAGTAAGCTGAACAGGGAGAGAGTAATGCTGAGATTTTTCTATTTGGAAATGGTTATTTATTTTGCGGATCTATAGTGAAAGTGTTTGGTTTAGGCATGTTCTTTAGAGATTAGCTAAATTGAATCACGTTAAATGTCGATCGATACACGTGATTATTGCCTGTTTATGCAGTGTTCACTAGAGAGTTGAAAAAACTATATTAGTGAGACATCTGCTTGTCACGTGATCAATGATGTTTTAGTGAAACAAATTCTTTGATTTGGACTAGATTTGAAATTTAAATTCATTAAGTAAATATTTGTAGGTCACAATTTCTTGACGATAGCGTTACTATAAAAAATAGTTAATTCCTTTTTTACTTGGAAATAATTTCCATCGCTGAACTAACGGTTATAATTTTAGATTTTAAGTTTTTCGACTGTACAGTATAGGAAAGCCGAAATTCCAGAATGCTTTCAGGTTTAAAAGCAAAGAACTGTTTTAGTTTAAAAAATTAACAAATAATTTAGTTTGTCAATCTAGATTTTATTTATATTTTGAAAACTTGGAATAAACTGTTCTTTGATAAATATACAGGTACATTGCTACAGTGACTATATAGTGCGCGAATAATTTATTAGCCCAATGTAAATGAAGACCTTTAGGTAAAAAAGAGATAAATGACTTTTTATAGTACTTAAGAGGATAGACTACCGACCTTTATTGATATTACGTTTTATTCCAAAACGTAAAAAGTTAGAATCACGAAATTTGGTGTGCGGCTTGTACATTCGATTGACTAGAAGGCATGGTGTTTAAAAATGGTATTAATTTATTATAAAAAAAATAATAACATCTTTAAACACCATGCCTTCTAGTCAATCGAATGTACAAGCCGCACACCAAATTTCATGATTCTAGCTTTTTTCGTTTTGGAATAAAACGTAATATAATTTTATAATAAAAGACCGGTAGTCTGTCCTCTTAATGTTATGCGCAAATCACTGGCTTATTTATTTTTTGTATGATTGCTTAAAATTTCGAATTAATCGGGTTTAAATTCTTATTTTTTCCCTATATCTAGTCAATATAACCCAAGATTTTACCCATTTCCGCGTTTATGTGAATTATCTGAATTTCCCGTCAAACCATGGTCATGTCCAAATGGGTTGCCTATTGTACTGATACAAAATATCGATACGTTATCAGAACATCCCAGGTTTGGTTGGGATTTTTCGAAGAAGTGGTTGGGATGCACAATTTTATTCCTCTCTCAAATTCTGAACCAAACTTAGACGATAGGTATGTCTAATTACTGAAGATATGATTTTGTCGAGTTTTTATCAAACCGAACATGCGTGCTGTAATATACGGCGTGTTAGAACTAACTTGTATTATAAATATTTATCGATCTTAGTGCTCTATTGAATTATAATTATTGGACCTGGTCCTTTTAAATTCTTTCCATATCAGATATGCGTAAAAAACTATCGATTATTTATTTCGTATATATTTGGTTAAAACTGGGTATATATCGAAATTAAATTCTGATAGCTGATATTGTTGTTTAATTGAGATTTTTCAAAGAGGTAGTTGGGCTGAACAATTTTGTCCCTGCTTCAAATTCTGAACTAAACTTAGATCATCACTGTCTAATTACTGCAGATATTTTGCCGAAATTTTAACGAATCGAACCTATGCTTTAATATACGGTAGTATAAGTCACTTGTATTATAAATGTTTATCGAGCCTAGTACCGTATTGCATTATAATTTATTAGCAGACTGAGAACTATTGCTAGACTATTAAATTTGCATCTGTTTTCCTATTTTTGCGCTCTGACTTCTACTCGATAGCGAAGCCCAACGATATTTTCGTATTAATTATGTATCGCTGTAGAAGAAGCATACTCAAGTTTGGACTAATTGGTTTAGTTGCTTGGAGGAAACGAATGCTAATCCCGCAGTGTTTTAGTGTTACATCCAGTGTCCAGAAACGGAAGTTTAATTATTGATGCGACCCAGATCTTACTTGCCCTAATCCAATGGGAGGAGCAACAGTGCATCTCTCGATAACCGCAGGCTTAGAGAGCTGTGGCTACCGGAGGGCGGAAGTTCGTCTTATGCTTTGGCAGATCCTTGATTCTAGGTTGGAAATCAAATTAATTAAAGTTTAAAGTGTCATTCCTTTATTAATAATGTGTCTTTATCCAATGATATTTGTATATTTACTGTTGCTTCCTTAGAATTTATAACTCTTTCTAAATGTCATTTATTATTTTAAATTATCTCCCATAATTAAATTTTAATTTAATTTAATAGAAATTGTTACTCTTGTTTTGCTTGCAAAAAATATTTCTTAGATATCCAAGGAGTCTACAAGCAGTTGTTCTATAAAAGAACGTTTAAAATTACAAAAATCACAGAATAAAAATCGAAACAACAATAGCCCTAAATAAATCTTGATGATTAAATAACACTTTTAAGCACTTACAAGATCAGTAATTTTTAATTGTTCCCAACTCTTTTCTATTTTCGCCCATAATTCCGCCTCATTTTGGGCATTTTTACTTTTTTATTTTTAATATCTCTAAAAATGCTACTTTTGAGAACAGGTTTTAAGTAAGGAAAATGTAATTTTGTTCTTGTCGAGTTATATCTGAGAATGATGTTTTGCATTTTGCTGAAGGTTCCAACCCCAACATAGTTCTAAACGGTGACTAATATACAATTTTTTCTTCAAACGTCAGTAAATCCATCATTACTCGACTGTGTAGGCGGCCGTGAAGTTTCGTTTTTCCTCCGCCGGAGCTTTACTTTTCACTTTTCCGCCGGCGCGGCGGAGGTAAAAGTGTTGTCATAGCAACATAGATACAATACAAACAGACAACAAAATAAGCGTCAACAACCCAAGATTTATTAAACTACAATTTGTATTTATCACTCAATTTGTGACTGCATTTCTAAAAATCACTAATTTAGGAACAAATTGGTTATTATTTAATCGAACTTACTCAATAACTGCTTATCAATACGGAATTAAAACTCAATTGGAGACGCAATCTTAAAACAATAATTATTGTTGACAGTGTCCACTGACAGCTTTATGTTACATTACTATAGCAACAACCTGTGCCTATTCACCGACACCAGTCTAAGCCGCCTTGCGAACCCACTTATCTTTAATAATAATTAGTTATTATTACTATTAAAAAGAGATGTTTTTGCATTAATTTGTCGACATTTGAAGAAAAAACAGCATATTTTATTTGGAGGAAAAGTTACTTTTCATGGCTTGCTCTCTATTACCAGCCTCACTACGTTCGGCTGTTAAACACGAGCGCGCCATGAAAAGTATGACTTTTTCTCCATATAAAATAATATACTATTTTTTTACTACTAATTCTTTTATATACTGTTTTGAAATTGGAAATTTTGCTTATACTACTATCGAACTGAATTTAAAAAAAAAACAAAGTGAACCCGATACATAAAATGGAAGATTTCAACAATCTAAATAATTACAGGCCAATCTGGGTTTTTAATAAGTATATGTTAAAGGCTCAACTTTATATCTACTTATTTTGAATATCACAAATATTAAGAACTAGGTAATATGGAGATAAATAATAAACTAACAAATGAATAAATACAGGACGTATAACGAATTTTGAACCCAACTGTCTCAGATAAGTACCTTACAGGGAAAACACAAGTCAGACACTTGGAAAGCAAAATATACGAGGAACTAAGAGATGAAATGAAGTATATATAAATAGACAATAATGTGAGGAAGGATTAAACTAGAGTATTAAATATGGATATCGCCAAATATAGGGAAAGTTATACATTACTATTATCCTTAAAGGCCCTACTGTAACAGAAATTAAGTAAATATAATGAAAACAAAAATTAAGCGGATACAAAGAAATCAGAAACTAAGGAGAAATCAGAAAGTAAGAGGAAACAGAGGACGATAGTACAGAAGACACGAAATATATGCATATACAATTAATTATACAGGAGGCAGAAAAAAAATGTAATTAAATTATTAAGAGTAGTGAAAGTATAGACGAGAAGAGGACGAGGATTTCGAAGGAAGACTGTTCGCAATTTTAGGGAAAAAATAATGGCACACAAATTAAGTGCAACTTATAATTGTCTTATTGGGCATTGAAGGGTGACAGCATCTAGAAGTAGTTTTATGTGGCCTCTCCAAGACCTTCGACTATATATGCCACGATATTATCGTTTTAAAATTGACATTCTATAAATTGAATGATCTTTCTATGGAGTTGATACATATAGTTCTTTCACAGATAGGACCCAACAGACCTTTCTGGAAGACAACTTTCTCAATTTTCATATATCAAAATATGAGATTTACTTCAATGACATTGAAACTGCAACTGATAACAAGCTGTGATTTCTGCAGATGACACAACAGCACTTGCAAATAATTCAATTCTAAATTGGTCATATGCAGGAATCGGTAGAAGGATTGCAATGTGGTTTGACTCAAATAAATTATTTTTAAACATCGATAAAACTGAACCGGTTGTATTTAGCCTCATAGATGTGGACCATGATACTAACATAAAAGATTTTTACAAAGTATTTTGTCTAGTCGGGTAGGCTTGGTAACTGTTAGTTCGTGGTATGATTTGTACGTGTCAAGTCTCTATTAGTTCATTAGTGGACATAATGAAATATTTTGACAAAAAAATAAAGAAAAACAACTTCTTAAGTTAAAAATTGGGCAATAATGGTTCATATTAAAGCTAATAGTGGAAAAAATATAATATAAGGAAAGTAGGATTTAGGGAACTCAATCACTCTGTTTTAATTTAATTTAATAAGATGTATATCCGAGTTTATGCATCACATTATTTTATTACATTTCTCTGCCGACTTGGAGAATAAAAAAATCTTTGCAGTCGTGTTTCCAAGCCAAAAATTAACCTCTTTGATTCCTGGTATTTGCGATGCGTATAGAAGGGACCTCATTTCCCTAACGAAATCAGCACAAATTTAAATAATTCACTTAGCTTTTAATAATACCGCTGGCGCATTGCGTCCTTTGATATTTCCAGGCGGCGTATTAAAATTTTATCCAGGAACAACTTTAATCAGCTCCGATCCAGCAGGCACAAGTTAAACACTTGGACGCCCGACAAATTGAATAGGATTATGCATTATTCATTATACATTTATTTCGATTTTTTTATGGCTTTTTACGGTAATATCGGGGGCAATATTAAAAATGTTTCTTTTTATCTCAAAATCATAATAGATATACCTACTGTTTAAATTTAGTTTTCTGGTGGCTCGTCATGGGCATTAATAGTTATTTATTTAACTAGTGTGGAAAGTTTAACCTTTTTAGGGCCGTGGTCATCAACTACATGAGCTCAGAAAACAGACTTGCCGTCTGAGACACTGCGGAATCTACCCTAAAAATATTTTCGTTACACATAATCAGGTTTTAATTAAATATTTGCCATTGTCTAATAAACATCGATATGTCATTAGTAATACGATGAAAGTCAAAACTAAGTTTTGTAAATTAAATTGTGATTTTTATTTTTTTTGCCCAGTGTGACACTAGTTTTATTACACTACTGGGCGTTATTGAAGTGAAGACGAAAAATAAGTTGAGAAGAAAGTTTGGTTTAAGTTTTTAAATGGGAAGTACGGAGCAAAAATTTAGTTTATGTTTATGTTAAGAAATGTACATTGTATATTGGAGTTATTATGTGATTTTTATGGTCAGTTAACATATTCATATAGCACATACTTAGAATCAATACAATTTCATAGAACCAGTATTCCCATTGTTGTCGATGAAATTTTCATGCCTTTGTCTTAAATACATCTCGATTTAATAAAACTCTGTTGCTATTAGTGATCGGCCGATATGCTTTTTTTTGCCGATACCGATAATCGGCCGATACCGATAAAATATCGGTATCGGCACGGAATTTTAAAACATTGATATAAAAATTATTTAGTATTAATAGTATAGTATTTAGTATACATACATACTAGGGTAAGTAAAACATCTAAATAGTGGCAAATTTGCAAACATTAAAGAGATCCGCCAGCACCGCATTTTTCTTTTTGGGAGTCATATGAGAAAGTTTTGTAAGTGAACCATCAAAAAAAAGTAAAGGTATTGAAACAAATTAGAAAAACTGGAAAGGAAGGAAATTAGTTTGTACCTATCAACTTCCGTAATTGACAGAAATGAATCTCCATTTGAATGGTGGGATTTCAATAAAAAGGATATGCCTTTACTTAAAAATCAAGCAGATATTTTTTTATTTGCCCCTTCTGCAAGCGTCTTTAGTGAGCAAATTTTCTCCGATGCTGGCAACATTTGTTGTATTAGAAGAAATAGATTGATCCCTGAGCGTGCTGAAATCCTGATCTTTTTGCATCGCAATTTGAAAAAGTTAAATTTTGATTACTAGTTAGTAGTTTATACTACATTACGTCATGAATAATCACATGTATCAAAGTTTTATTTTTGTTATTTCCTGTTTAGTGTAGAGGAATTGCATAAGTGCACTTTATTTGCAATGTTAAATTCTTGATGCTGTGTTATTTAAAATAATAAAAATTAATTTAAAAGTAATTTGATTGTTTTTTTGTTTTATTACAAGAAATTATAATACTAGATTTGTATTTCAAAATAAAGAAAATAAAATTGCTTTAATTTAAAAAATGCCGATATATATCGGCAAAATTTTGCTGATACCGATTATCGGCAACATTTGCCGATATGCCGATACGATACCGATACACCGATATTTATATCGGTATCGGCCGATCACTAGTTGCTATTATGCACTTCATTGCTTATCGACATTAATATGATATTCTTCTATAAATGTCCTGGTGACGTCAAATTTCTTAAGGTTGGGCAACTTTGCATTTATTTTACATAAACTTGAAGTTATAATTTGAATTTGTTTTGGGGTCTATTATAGTTATATTCATTTTTCTTAAATACACATGTTGATCTTATAACACTAAACGCCTTTTAGCATAAAATACGGTATTTTTCAAATTTCTGAAGTTTTATACTATGTTGGGGTTTGGAACCTTCGGCAACATGCACTAAAAAGGAGTTTTATCCACAATACCGAAACAGAATTATTGCACTCGACGCGCGTTTCGCTAACCATGTTAGCATCATCAGGAGATGATTAAAACTAAATTTAAAACTCTACCTAACTCGCTTTTATACTAAATGTTTGCTTAATCAAGCGGAACCATAGGAACCAATCATGCAATCCCACTAGTCACGCTTGATCAACCAATACAATGGACTATACGGAATAGGCCCTCTATCTCTATTTAAACTATTCTTACATTTAATAATTTCCATACTTTCATATGCGTCTAATAATCTCCTATCAGTTATATTATGAATTAATTTTAAATTTTTAATTGTTATTCTATGATTGTTATCAAAAGCATGCGGCAACACTTGATTTTTCTGTTCTACCATACTTTAAATGAGCTATGTGTTCCTTGAATCTCGTTTGTATAGATCTTCTAGTTTGCCCAACATATTTTTGGTTACAATCCATGCATCCAATTTCATATATTCCACTTCTTTCTAATATTTCAATTTTGTCCTTTGGACCACCTAATAATTTCTTAATGTTGAACTGAGTTTGGTATACTAATTTTAAACCTACTTCCTTAAAGACGTTTGGAGTCCTCTAGTATACTGAGGATTATATGGTATCGATACATATTTTGTATTTTCATCCTGATTGATGAAAGAAAATTGTAAATTTACTGGATATTGAACAAATACAAGTAACTTTGTTTAGAAGGTCTCACATTGAGCATTGTCCAATTTAAACGGTTTGATTTGGATCAACATGACATTATCTGGGATATAAGGAGTCTTCTCAGTTGTCCCCTTTAAAATAGATGCGTGTTTAGTTGGCCGTGCGTTTTTGAACCATCCTACGTATTTGGTAAAAAATAGAACATATATTATGTGTTGGGGCGCTCTACAACTTTCATATTCAAAGTTCGTTTCCATTAAACCAGTAACGAGATGTCAACCACAAACGTATTAAATTGACCTCCTGTATCAATATCATGGATATAGATGCAATTTCTAACAGAATCCGATAGTAGAATTCGAAGTATTCGCCAGAAAAAGAATGTTTTTAAGTGTTTACTTAATGAAATCGAACATTCATTTTGTCAAATTTCAAATAAACAACGTCGTTATACTGGGTTAATTGTAGTAATTCCGAAACAATTACTGAGCCAAATTTCCGATTCATACTTATTTAATATTGTAGTTATCTTTTCTATGTTACTGCTAAAGTTATTTCGCTTAATTTCAAGTTTTTAGCATAGTCCTTATCTTGTAGAACTCATTACGGTTTGCTTTAGCTCCCTTAGGCTAGAGATATCGCGGCTTATTGCTTCCGACAATCTACCGAAACGTATATTAGGGTCTTCGACGTTCCGTCTTCTATCATAATCTTTATCAGTTGATAAATTTGACGTCCCTAGTGCTTAGTGGGAAGTGGGAATGTATATCAGAGTGAAACTCTGTTTGCGTTTGACTGATAGTATTACCACATGTAAAATATATAACATAAAGAAATGATATTTTCGTTCACTCATGTTATTAAAGATCGTGAATTGGCTTCTGCAGGAAAGAGAGCGTGATATACGTTTGGCAAGGATAAGGAGCTTGGATTTCTTAATTTGCAGCATGCTAGAAAGTTACAAGATAATTATGTAATTTTTTGTTCTATTATAAGAACACTGGTAATAATTTTTTTTCTGTAACGAGAAAAATGTTTGACATTTTATCTCTGTTGCCAGGTGACAAAATATCCCTTTTTATGAAATTACTTTTTTCCCCGGGAAAAAAGTGACTACTTTTTTCCCGGCTATATACATGGGTATATACACATAAATTAAATCACAGAATTAAATTGACAGATATAAAGATTAAAGGTTTCCCTAGCAACGCAGGTCTATTGTCACTATAAGTACAACAGCCTACCAGTTTAAAAATTCAAATTTCACGTCGATAATTTTCTCACTTTAATATATTGTAGTAATATGTTTTTTCAATATTAAATCGTCGTTTTTCCCGTCACAGAAAAAAATAGTGTATTATACACGGGAAAAATATTAGATTATAGCTCGAGGTTGTGTTGCCTCCCGACGCGAATACTTTTTTCCCTTGTATAATAAATAACTATTTACCACTCCTATAGTCTTTCATCAAGACTTGTCATTATTGCATATTGCTTGAGGTATCTCGTTCCTAAAGGATCATTGGCTACCCCAAGGAGCGCAAGTTAATGGGTGCCTAATTGCTCACTAATTTCTTCTGAACAATTTAGATGTTGTGGAAGGGTTTTGTTATAAAGTCTACAAAAGATGTATGTATTTTCTGAGACAATCGTTCATCGTTTTCCGAGTCGTTTTCTCACTTGATTTGACAAGAAATGATCGCTTATTTCGAAATTTCGTACCTTTTTCTTATTGCCTTTTGGTTGTATGTGGCCGTATCAACTGTTTATACAACGTCTGCTTGCTTGTCAATATTTAGTGTACTCGGCAACTAAGGAATCATTTCCCATAAACCATTAGATAACTGTATCATTTAGTTGTGGGTTGCCCATGACTCAACCTAGATCCTATTCAGGCCTATATGCCGGTTTTAGTGATGATACCATGACTGTTGTTTAAATAAATATGAACTAATATTTACTTTTTCTTTTTAAGTAATTTTCATATGATAGTTTACTTCTTAAGAATTAAACTCAAGTTTAAAATGGAACGATAACTCCTCGCAGACTTTAATATTGGTTTTGAATTCATGTGACAAATGACCTGAGATCAATAGGCTCATATAAAACGTTTTGTCTTTTAATAAAATATTTAGTTGCCAGACTTGGCACTTCCCAAGTCACCTTCATTTATGCTCTCTTGTTTCCCATTCTATAATCATTTACTTCAATAAAATAAGTATAATAGCTAGAATTCACAACTATTCACTATAACACAAAATATGATGGTGACTTGTTAGTTTTAGTGTCATGGGAAAACAGCTGAGAAAGGCGCACGATCATGATGACAACCAGCCTATTTCTACTCACTTATAGATGTAGGGTAGGCTTTTCACCTTTCACTCTATATCTTGCTATTCTTTAGATTTTTCATTAGGTCCGTCGACTTTCTAGTGTTTCTTACAGCAATATATCTTGGCCTTGCAGCGTCATGTTGGGTTCAAGTCCATTTTAATGCGACCGTCATGCCACTAACGTTCATTAATTCCGATTACTTTATGTCATCTTTCCCACTGATGTTTAGTTTTCTTATAAAGGGTTTTCCAATAGTAACGCTCGATGTTTGGCGACAGCGCATGACGAAGTCGATAGTCAGTCAGACAAGTGCCATCTTTGGTAGGCGTATTTAGTTAGTCTTTACATTTCATTATGGAATGTTATACGATCTAACAACGCGTGGAAATGGTTAAAACTTATTATCCAAATGAATGTTCTCTTCGGCAAACATTCCGTGCACTTCGTTCAATTTATGGTATCGACGGTGGTCCTTCAGAGTACACAATTCGCAGGCAAATAAATACATTTAAAGCAGCCAAGTCGCTTTTAGATCAGACAACGCCTGTACGTCAGCGAAGCGCAAGA
Organism: Pissodes strobi; assembly: GCA_016904865.1. NCBI lineage: Eukaryota > Metazoa > Arthropoda > Insecta > Coleoptera > Curculionidae > Pissodes > Pissodes strobi. The sequence goes on from MU185168.1 coordinate 94,866, forward strand.
TCCATTGAAAATATTGCTGCGGTCCAGGAGTGTGCGTGAGAACCCAAGACAATCCATTCCGCGCCGTGCTCAAGAACTTGGCCTTTCTTCGACGTCATCTTGGCGAATCCCGCATAAGGATTTAGGGCTTCACTGTTATAAAGTGCAACTAACCCAAGAAATAAAGCCCAACGATCATAGACAGCGGCGTGCATTCGCTGAGTGGGCACTAAAGCAGTTGGAGGTTGATCCTGATTTTGGGCGAAAAATAATGTTTAGGTTCATTTCTGCCTAAGTGGCTTCGTTAACAAGCAAAATTGCGAAATTTGGAGCGACGACAACCCAAGGGAGATTCATCAGGTCCCACTCCATTCCGAAAAAGTCACTGTATGGTGTACACTATGGTGTGGCGGAATCATCGGTCCATATTTTTTTGAAAATGCATTGAAAATTAGATCCCCAGGATTCAAACCACCAGGCGAAGCCGCTGAGGACATTTTGCCGATATAATTTTTAAAACATAATGTGCTCACATATGCTTTTAATAAAAATAAATACATCTCACTTTCACTTACACAATTTGTTTTATTACATTTCGAAGATCGAGCGTTCCTATTGGAAAACCCTTTATTTGGGTGTTATTTCTCTTGGTCTCCATTTCCATAATCGTTTTGTCCATCTACTGCAGTTTTCCAGCGGCATGTTCAGTCAATTTCCATTTTAATTCAGCTGCCATTTCCATAACGTGCACTAATTTCGATCACTCCATTTTGTCTTGTCACCTGGTGCTTGGTCTTTTCCAATTCGATTTTCTTGTACCTCTTTCAGTCTAATTCTTAGTTTAGCTCAATTTCTATTGTCATTCGTTCGTAGGCTCTTTTAGTTCTAACTAATTTGTGCAAATATTTGTAACGCTCGTGTTTCAGCCTCATAAGTGAATATCCAGAAAAATAAATTGGTTCTAATAAACTTACACTTTAGGCAGTTCGGCATATCCGTCGTAATGGGCTAGAGTTTTTCGATGCCTACAAGAGAATAGTTATTTGTTTTACTAGGCAGCAAAGTAGTAGATTGACTGCCGCGGCTGATAGTTCATAGCCGAGCGTAGCGAGGCTAGGAATTCAGCTAAGGCAGTCAATCTACTTTGCTGCCGAGTTGAACATATAATTTTTTCTCCGATTGTTTATAATGATATATGTATATTGTATATTTGCAAATTATTACAATTCCCACAATCTTTTTATTTTTCCTGTAGTGATAAATTAAGACAAAATTTGATAGAAATCGCAATTGTTGGAACGGTTGGTTGCTATGGAAATGTATATGTCCATAATAATTATAGTTTGACAACTTATGTCAGACGTTTTATTCCCATGGAGACTAATCACTTTGCTGCCTAGGCAGCAAAGTACTTACTTTGCTGCCTGGACAGAAAAAGTAATACTTTGCTGATTGGTATGGGTCTGCAAAATTAATATTTGCTGTCAATCGGAGAAAAATTATTTTTCTTTGCTTTCTGATCTTTCTCTTAGTATTATTATTTGTTTCTGTGTTGGCTATTCTATTTGTTTTACTAATGTTCATTTTATCAATGTTCATTGCCAAGAGAAAAAGCATGCCTTAAAGCAGCTTTAAGTAAAATACTATGACTTCTATGGATTCTTTTGCGAATTGGTTGCGTATTAAATATCGTTCATTAAACTAGTATTTCAAAAAAGGCAGCAATACTCCATATCAACCAACCGTTGGCGCTTGCCGTCTATTATTAGATATTCTACCTTGGCTCTTAGCAATTTAAAAATGCAAAGGAACTTTTTTAAATTTCCAATAATTGATATATAATATTATACGAAACATCCCAAGGGTAGTTATGGAAATGGAGTACTGTTGTTTTTGTTGAATGTTGGTATTAAGTTCTCTTCCAAACTCCGAAATTTTTAACAATTTTTCTACATTTAAGTATATTCCCTGCTGATAAAATAGCGTGACGATAACAACTCTGTTGACTTTGAATTGCAATGGCGGCTGGCCAGTCGGTACGTCCGTCGCTTCGCCGGTGACGCCCTTCTCTACACTCATAATATGGTTCAATTCGTGGTAATTTTTTACTTGCGACCAATAACATTGAAATATTAATTATCTACTACTACTAGCAGATTTCTCACGTATGGCATATTCAACTGTTTCGAACATATTAGACTTTAACTACAAAACCAATACATTGTATATGCTTTATCCAATGCATATTTGATATGACTATTAAACGTTAGCTAAAAATAAAAAAACTATCTCCAGACCTTCTATTTCATCTTCTAACACAGTTTGAATAATATGCGAATGCAAGTTTATGTTAAAATATAGCTTATTTTTATTGACCTTTTTACGATGTTGTCTATATCTTTCTGCAGTATTATTAATTCATTAGTTGACTGGATGGCAATGATGGCACGGATCTGGATTAATATGCATTATATTTAACTCAATGCAAAAGTTATAGTCTTCTAATTATTCAAACTACCAGATTATTTTTTTTTGTGGTCGTGATTGCATTATTGCTGTTGAGTAGAAAATACATGGAGGGCTTGGCCTGATGTTCTTGCCACATGCTATGCACATACCTCTCGTTACAAGCGATAGTTTTGGAGATTTTCTTTCATCGACTAGAATATTAGTTATCTGAAAAGTGCCATTTACGACATTTGGCCGCGAGGGGCTTGATCCAGGAGGCGCTGTGCTGTGGCGTTATCTTTACGACATGGTTGCCGCTTATGACGATCGTATTAGGCGACGTCCCGTTGATTTCTTGCGTCTCGCGGGATTACATCGCACATTAGGGAACATGAACATCTATTTAATGTTATGTGGAGTTTGCATCTATCTAATGTTATGTGGCTTTATGGATTCGACGTGCCCTATGGGGATTATTAAAAACGATATAAGAAGGATCTGCACTTTTTTACGGTTAATGTAGTATGATAAGAAAAGATGGTAGTGCGTCATCATATTCAATGATTTAAATCCACAAAAACAGTTTGCAAAAATGTTTCTGTTTTAAATTATTTTTAAAAATGAGAAGTAATTTACGGCGAATTACATATCTATAATCGTAGATCAAGAAATGCTTACATACATACACATACAATACACATGATCTCGTCGTTAAACTTTAGTACACAAGGCTCACACCACTTCAGACAGTGTCACGACTAGGATTGGGCGACATTGCATATTGAATATCTGGATATATTGATATATTCGATGTATCTATTATTCCATATATCGATATATAGATAAATCGATATATCAAGAAAATTATTTGTCAAAAAACTAGTGGACCTGTGGACCACACATATTCTCAATTAATAAGTATAATAGTTATTTACCTAATAAGCGCGGAAAGTGGTACCATTCCGTACGCAACGGCAGTTGACTGAAAGGGCGGAAAAGACACTGTCAGCATGTGTTAGTTACAACGTTTTTCCTATACGACCGTGAGCCGTAAGCTGTTCCTTTTCTTGCACCGCGGTTCAAAGACATTAAAGTCCTTTTAATAACATTGTTTGATTAACCCAAACTAATTCAATACTACCTGCTACATTATCAATCTCCAATGTGCATTTTGGAATATTAGTATCTGATTTTTTATGAATTCTAATACAAATCTGTTTGCGTATGTTGAATTGATACCGACACTTGTTATGGCAACATCTGAGCAAACGTTGAAATATTTCCTGGTAGTTGTTATAATAATAAAAAATCTCACCGAATAGTAAAATCATGCCGAAAAGATGTTTTTCTTCAAACGTCAGTAAATCCGTCATTACTCGACTGTGTAGGCGGCCGTGAAGTTTCGTTTTTCCTCCGCCGGAGCTTTACTTTTCACTTTTCCGCCGGCGGAGGTAAAAGTGTTGTCATAGCAACATAGATACAATACAAACAGACAACAAAGTAAGCGTCAACAACTCAAGATTTATTAAACTACAATTTGTATTTACCACTCAATTTGTGACTGCATTTCTAAAAATCACTAATTTAGGAACAAATTGGTTATTATTTAATCGAACTTACTCAATAACTGCTTATCAATACGGAATTAAAACGCAATCGGAGACGCCATCTTAAAAAATAATTATTGTTGACAGTGTCCACTGACAGCTTTATGTTAAATTCATCGACACCGGTCTAAGCAAGGCCACCTACGACCGTGGTCTAAGCCGCCTTGCGAACCCATTTATCTTTAATAATAATTAGATATTATTACTATTAAAAAGAGATGTTTTTGTATTAATTTGTCGACATTTGAAGAAAAAACAGCATATTTTATTTGGAGGAAAAGTTACTTTTCATGGCTTGCTCTCTATTACCAGCCTCACTCCGTTCGGCTGTTAAACACGAGCGCGCCACGAAAAGTATCACTTTTCCTCCATATAAAATAATATACTATTACCGCATAGTATGCCCAGATGCCGAAAATACTTCTTTCTAAAGTACGGAAAAGTGCACTTGTCAGCCCGATCGATCGTAGGAAAATAAACATAAGCATATTTTAATAGAATGTAATCCACGATACCGTGGTACCTACATTATTTTAATGTAAGTGTAAGAAAAGCAGTTAATGACGTGTTTTTAATTTTGTTATGAAATTAGTCCTACTTATTGTTAAACTTTAACAAATATCCTGTTAACTCACATGAGATAGTCTGGTTTGTCAGAGGGGAAATGACATTTACATTGCATCAGTCATCTTCACTTGCTTTCAAAATATTTTATCGTCAATAGGTACCACTTTCCATAAATCGTAATAAAAACAGGTACAACTGTAGATCTTCCTTAATAAACAAGTTAACGGTAATAAACGCATTCTCTTTTTTATTATTAACGATCATTTCCAGTTTAACTGCAGAACGTGTTTGTAATGCTATTCATGGAAAAGGTGCACAACTTTGAAAAATAGTGCATCTATCTTGAAACAAACTAGATTTCGTCAAATTGCTCGTCCCATTTTTACACGGATCTGGCAAATTTTCAGTTGTTCGTCTCGTACCCCATCACTGTTGTAAATAAGGTTCATCATTCAATTTTGTTTTAGACTCGCTCCTCATTGGCGTTACTACAATAACACTAATGCGGTGCTGATGAGCGCCCGTTTTATTGTAAGTAGTTTCACGTAATATGCTACCTTTGATGCATGTTATAAACTGAAAATAGGTCGTATAGTGTAGCGAGCCCAATAAAAGGAGAAAACCGTTTTGCGAAAACGCGTTATGCGCTTTTTACAGCTATACACATTATACGTTACGCCGTAAAATAAAACGTGTAGATTAAATAGAAAAACGAATGCTGGGCCCATAAACGCAAATACTTCGCGTAAAATTGTTAATCGTATGGTGGGTTTTAGTATTAAATAAACCCCAAAAAAAAATAATGGAAAGCCTAATTGGCCTTATAACAAATATTTTCATATAAATGATTAATCAATATTGTTACGTATTCGGTCCAAACCTACAGAATATTTACATGCATTTAGAAGCTACTTAAAAGAATGGTTAGGTAAGATATGTTTTTGCGAAGACTGTCAAGGGCAGTTAAATCAGAAGAAAATGCTTTTTTACTCTGGTATCCAGCCGGATGAAATGTGGAAGAAGCGGTTGGCGCCGAAAAGTCTGGGTTCGGTGGTATAGTCTGTAAACCGATCGTTGATCGTTACGTCATAAATCCTGACGTCAGATCAGTTTTGAAGCTTGTCCTGAATTGATTCACAAGAGTCTTGAGAGGAGCATAACTTACGCTTCGCGCATGATCCATTTCGTGTCGGTAAAATAGACGGCTATTGTCGATCTCGAATATGAGGTTAGATAGGACGCTGAATTCAAACCCAAAACAATACCAAACAACATGTCATGCTCATGAACTCGTGATTCATAGATTTAATTTAAAGAACCTAACCGATAAACATGCCGTTTTTCACTCTGGTAAGATAATATTTGGATCTCCAATATGAATATTTTAATTTTATGCAATCTACTTTGTTTTAGGTGAAGAAAAAAAGTCTTGTGTGGTTTGAAATAGGAACTTAAATAAACTAACAACACAATACAAACAGAAATATTCTAGTGTTCTAGTAAAATTCCAGCAGAAATTCTTAGATATACAGGGGTCTTGTTATCTTGTGTGAATGAAAACATATCTAAAACCTGCGAAATTTCGAATAATAAGTGGAATCTTTGCTACAAGAAAAGTTATGTAATTATGCATGAGTTAACTACTCGATGTTCCACGAAGTCTTTTTAAAAAAACATTTATTTTAAAATTAATTAATTATTATACAATGTTAACGCTTAGGTAATTATCAACTGACTTCGACTGATTTCAACTGACTAACTCGTCTGCTGTGAAACAATAATTATTATAATATAAAATAAAAGCAATGTCAGTAGAATTAGTCCTTATCTCGTGGTAGTGGTTACATAACTCCTCCCCCCATAAGATTCAACTAGAAGGCTTGACGTGGTAGTTGAATTTCTTCTCCCTCGGGACTTTTCTTCTTTCTTCTGGTTAGGAGTTTCGGCACTAGTTTCTTGTAGGCGAGGACTGCGCAGCAAAACGGCGACAAATACGTATACAAGAATTGTCCAGATGCTTGGGGTTGCTTCAATTTCTCCAAAAATTAAATTGGGATGATTTTCCATCACTTCATTCTTCAGCTCATGCAGAGAATCCAATTTTACGTCATGCAGATGTAGACTCAAATTTAGCACGGGCAGCAATGAAGGTGTACTTGCAAAATCTGGAAACAGGATTGGCTGAATATTTGGCTTAATTAACTTTTGATCATTAATTAGCATTTCTGAATTTGTAGTGATCTGGCATCCTATAGGAATTTGACACAGATAGGTTCCTATAATATTTCGGACTTCTTTTTGGCCAAGGCACTTAAGTTCAATGGCTTCTTTGGTAGGCTGAACGATTATCCATTGAGTGGTTTTGTCCAATCGGCTTGATATTGTTCTGGTGACTTTCACTTCAGTTTGCTTACATATTGAGGTGTCTTTGTCAGAGTTTAGTAGCTTGATGGCACAAGGACTGTCTTCTCCGATTTCTTTCAAGTCTTCGTTTTGACAGATGTAGGATTCTGGCAGAATTTCCTGGCATTCTTCATTGGAGTATGCGTATTGCAATTGAGTTTTTAATACAAATTTATTTCGCGGTAAGACAACCTTAAACAGACTCTGATAATATATAGGGACTGAATATAAGTGAAAATAATCGAAAGATTGTGCGTGCATAATTGGTATATGCAATAAATAGGTTATTTTGTTATTTATCACAACAGATTCGAGATCTATCAGTTTCTCAAAAAGTAAGGTACTTTCTAGACTTATAGGTAAAGGCATTCGCTTAGCACCTATGCGCTTTTGTAATGTAATCAATTCAAGAAAAAGATCTTCAGTTCTTATAATACTAGGATGCATAGTTTTTAGCTTGGAGAATGTTAGAGAATTTTCTACATCTTGTAGAATTGAGTCAATAATCTCATATACATTAATTATTTGATTAATGATATCCTTTATGTAAAGAGAGTTTTCTCTGTAAGTAGATTTTTGTACAATTAGGGTAATCTGATTTATTTTTGATTCAAGATGTTTTTCGTTGTTATTGATTTGATTTATTGTTCCGTTGAATTTTTCAATAACCCTTAGAGAAAGAGAGTTTTGTTTCAAAATACTAGCTTGCAGATTGCGCTGATAATTCTTAAAATTACACGTATTATTCAAGCTAAATTAGTAATTAATATTTTGCTACGTTAGGTTTACTAATGTATAATAAAGTAAATACTAAATAGTAAGAGTGCATATGTTATAACTTATTTTACGTATCGAAACTATATTTATTTCTTAATGGACGTCTAAGGTTATCCATATGGATTTTTCCTTGAGAGGTTGTCGCTACTGTTTTACATATAGGGTCAACAGTATCTATTTGTGTAGGTGGATTGAATGAATCACCTAGTTTTTGCGTGTGTGTTTCTTGACGTATACCTTTTGCTCAGGTGAGAACAATGTAGGCTTGTCGCGGTTTTCATTAATTTTTCCTATTATTTTTTCCTTCTCAGAAATTAATTGTTCATTAATTTTTGAATATAGGATTTTTGTCTTATCTTTATGTTCTGTGACATAATCTGTCAATAATAGTTGGTCTAACTTTAAGTCGAATGGGTCATTGGAGCTTATGTGTCCATTTATTATGTCAATTGGTTTGAAATTGGTAACAGAATGAATGGAATGATTGTACGCTAATATTGCATACTTTATTTTTTGGTTAGTTGGTGTTTTAAGAAATCCTTGATTATTTAAAAGATTTATATGCTCTGATAAAGTCGAGTGTAATCTTTCAATTACTCCATTTGATTGTGGATGATGCGGTGAGCAGAAATGTATTTTTATTTTGTGAAGTTGTAATAATTCTGTCACTATCGTGTTTTTAAATTCTGTTCCATTATCTACAATTATTTTCGTGGGAATTCCATGATGTGAGAAGAATGTTACAAGATTATCTGCTATTTCAGATGCAGCAGCTGATTTAAGAGGATACGCTTGTGCGTATTTGGAAAAACTATCGATAATGGTCAAAAACTTTGTTTTGTCTAGTGTATACGTGTCTAAGTGAATTATATCAAATGGTTTAGTCGCAGTAGGGGTAATATTCATTTCCATTTTAATAGGGTGACGTTCGTATTTACTTCTTTGACAAATCTCACACTCATTAATATAAGTTTGAATGGAATTTTTAAGATTTGGCCAATAATATTTATTTTTAATACGATTTTCAGTTTCTTTTATGCCCCTATGGTTAGTTTTGCTTTCGTGGTAATTTTTAATTATATCAGGAATTTCGTTTTTGTCTATGACATCTATTAATTTTATGAGACATCTTTTTAACTTTAAAGATGGCCATTTGAAATTTTTCCTTACTATTTCACAAAAAGGTTCATAAATATCGGGATTCTCAAAATAAAGAGAATATAACTTGTCAGGGACTACGTACTCTTTAAAAAGTTGTAATATATCGTTTTCAAATTCGTTTTCGCACAATTGTACTATTAATCGTCTTTTCTTTTCGAATAAAATTATAAGTTTCGGTTTAGCTGGGGAATAATAATTGACCGCTGATTCTATAATAGGGACGCCTACTATTGGATCTTGCTCGTCGTTAGTATGAATAGTTTCGTTATCGTCAGCTACCGATTCGTTTATCTGGAGGTCTAGGTCAGGTTGAACAGCTGTGGACATTTGATCTAAGTTTGCATTGGATGCACTTGCATTATTATCAGAATTTATTTCATTTTGCAAGCTTTTATTAAAGTCATCGATATAAGCTACGAGGTTTGCAAATCCGCTAGTTTCTTTAGTATGTAGGATATGATATTGTGTTATAAGCAAATACTAAATAGGACAAGCGTATATAATGAACTTATCTTTCTACGTTAAGCTATATATTTTTCTTAATGATTAAACGTTTCGTTTTTCTGAGAATTTTACCGTACGGGATAGCGTGTCTGTATTAAAGTATATCTTCATCTTCTTCCGTGTATATTTGGTTCCGTGTTTTACAGGTTGTTTGACGAATTTTTTCGTCTTTGGGAAAATGTTTTTAAAGGGTTTCCCTATGGTTGTGATTATTTTCATGCTATTTGGATTTTCGTACATTATGGGTATTGTAGCGTAACGAGTAACTATTTGTTTGTTTCCGCAATCTATAACGGCTAATAAATGTTCTAATAAATCCATGCCTATTATTCCATCAAATTTATCATTAAAATCTAGGACATAGAATTTATAATGTTCATTTACTTTGAATATTTTAAAAATAGCAATTATGATTGCTTCGTTATGATGTGATGTCGATTGTATAGTTTGAACTGAAAAGTCTTCTTCAAAGCTACGTTCTTTGTAGAATTTTTCGACTATTTTGGGTGAGAGAACACTTCTACTACTTCCTGTATCTATTAAGAGATTGGCATTAAGTTCTGGTATATGGATATATGGTAAATTTTTATCCATGCTATTAATATATATTATATTCTCTTGTTTGGAAGTACGATCGAGTTTAGTTTTCTTATTTTTAGGTTCTGAGGGTTGGATTGTATTACTACGCCTCTTAGGACTACGTGGGTCTTGTGTATTGTATGTTTCTTTATTAGGTACTATTTTTTTGTTATGCAATGTAGCAATATTTTCTTTTTTTCCTACTTTCTCAGTTTGAGGAGAAATGGTAGTATTATTAACCTCTCTTTTTGTCTTATGGAATTGCAATTTAATTTTCGCGTAAGGAGTTACTAAAAATCCTTTTTTCTTCAAACGTCAGTAAATCCGTCATTACTCGACTCTGTAGGCGGCCGTGAAGTTTCGTTTTTCCTCCGCCGGAGCTTTACTTTTCACTTTTCCGCCGGCGGAGGTAAAAGTGTTGTCATAGGAACATAGATACAATACAAACAAACAACAAAATAAGCGTCAACAACTCAAGAGTTTTTAAACTAAAATTTGTATTTATCACTCAATTTGTGACTGCATTTCTAAAAATCACTAATTTAGGAACAAATTGGTTATTATTTAATCGAACTTACTCAATAACTGCTTATCAATACGGAATTAAAATGCAATTTGTCGACATTTGAAGAAAAAACAGCATATTTTATTTGGAGGAAAAGTTACTTTTCATGGCTTGCTCTTTATTACCAGCCTCACTCCGTTCGGCTGTTAAACACAGCTTCATCGCGTTGATCTGCAAAATGTCTACTTAAAGTATTCTTTAATTCATCCCAAGTTGTAACAGTTTGGGTTCCTAATATTAATTTCGCAGTTCCGGTTAATTTACCGATAATGCAATTTAGCAAGTATATATTTTGAAAGTTTGTTGGTTCATTTGCTTTATAAAATGTATCGACAAGACTTTGACAAACAGCTAAATATCTATTCAAATCATTTGGGTTACCGTCAAATTCCGGTACGCATTTTAAATACTCTGGTTTGAATTGAGCCATTGTACAAATATTACTTGTAGGAAAAGTTGTATTATTTTGTAAAATTATATTATCAATCCTATTTGATGTACCTTCGGTACTGTTTTCTTCAATATTATTTTCTGATAAAACTTGATTAACTAGTTTAATTACTTCTTCTGATTGAGAAGCAGAGTCAGTTGAAGGCGTTAATTTTAAATTAAGGTTGCTTAGTTTGTTAATAATATCGTTAACGTCAGACATAAATATCAATTGCACTTACACACTAATGACGACAAACAGGAACATCTTCTATAAGGTCAGGCTTCTGGTTGGCGATTTGGTCCTCCCAAAATATCCTGGTCCTTGCGAGAATTGGGCGAATTGCGTCCAACCTCCGATTACTCTAAGGTAGCAGGTTCACGATGAACTGGGGTTTTCGGTTTCTGGAAATCCACTCTGACACCTCACAGCAAACAATTGATGTTAATTTTTAGATTCTTTTTCGGCGAAATGATCGATTATGTGACGATAATCAATCCCGAAAAATCCGTACGACTGCGCCAGTTAACTACTCGATGTTCCACGAAGTCTTTTTAAAAAACATTTATTTTAAAATTAATTAATTATTATACAATGTTAACGCTTAGGTAATTATCAACTGACTTCAACTAACTTCGACTGATTTCAACTGACTAACTCGTCTGCTGTGAAACAATAATTATTATAATATAAAATAAAAGCAATGTCAGCAGAATTAGTCCTTATCTCGTGGTAGTGGTTACATAACTCATGTGATATGTACTTGGCCGGGAGAATAGTGTATAAAAAATCACAAAGACATTTTTAATATCAGATATGCAACTGAAACGTGATTTGGACCTTTTTTTTACCAATTAATTTTTATTTGTCATACGATTGTGAACTTGTAAGCATCTGCAAAGTGCAGTAAACAAATTAATAAAAAGAGAAATTTACCATTGCAGTAAACTTTGGCATATATTTAAATTTGACTATAAATGCAATTTTATTCTTCGGTTAGCTACAGTTTTTGTTGTCTTATCATTTAATGAATCATTTCACATTACAGCAGTGTTCTGTAGTTAATAAAACTGAAAGACCTCAAACATGTAGCTTTTCTTTAGTTTTATATATGTAGGTAAGTAAGTTTTGTTTATAATTTATAACGCTTAGATTCGTAAAAGTTTATTTAATTTTTTTCAGTTTTGCCTATTATGTAGCTGTAAATATCGCCATTACGGCCTTAGTTCAAACTTTTAATAATATTTATGCTATTTTTAACATAGGACATCTCGTATAAAATATATTAAATGGGTGACGGTATAGCTTAATATTGTATGTGAGTCTGTTGTACTTCAGTTATAACCAAAACTAACTAAAGTAACTTAAACAAAGTAGAGTAGATTGACACCATAAAATAAAACTCAAGTATGAGAGAAAACGAAAACAATGATAATTTATTTCCAAAGAACGCCCAAATGTTTATGAAATGGAAAAGAAAATATTTTATATAACCTAAAGGGTGCTATAACATGATTCATATACAACAACAGAACTGTCTGGCGTATATGTGTTAACTTTAACAATTTAAAATCATATTTTTCTTTATACAAACTTACAATAAACACCAATGGAAAACAGATTGGAAAAAACACCTTACATAGCACAGAGAGACAAAACAAAGTACTATAATACAATATTAAAATACTATTGGCATGTATCGATCAGCCAGCCACAAAATTTATCGGGAGACACACATGACAGACAAGACAAAAGATAATAAAGCACTATAATTCAACTCATCATAAAAAAACACTATAATTCACTCATTATAAAAAACCATACCACACAATCGATGGAAAGGGATTCTTGTATCATGTTTTACAAAAGGAGTCATAGAATCTTCTGTGCTTATGAGCACACTCATCGCTAAAATATTACTCATCATTATTATCCGAGTGACAAGAATTGAGATCGATAATGACCGGTAATATATCCAAAGCATCTCTGCTTCTTCCAGTCCTCGCTAATTGTATTATAGCATTTGTGTGATGAACATAATTTCTCCATTTTTTTGGTGTAATCTAAAACAGATTCTCTTATAAAATAGCAATATCTAAAAGTTTGACTAGATTCTTACCTTTTGAAGGGCTTCATTCCACAAATTTAAAACAGCTTCGCTTGTGACAGGATGTATCGAACTGATACAAGCCTCGTAGTAACGCTTACGTTCTGACCATCCCACATCCCATCTCAATAGGATTATATTAGCAGATCAGTAGATATCTGCACTCTGTCAATATTTATCAGATTCGTTTGCAATGAACGCAGTGTGAGATGTTCACCTACAATAAAACCGAAATAATGAATAAATTATTTAAAATAATGAAAAATTAAATGCAGATTACCTTTCTCATACATAGCATACATGCTCTCCTTATAGTATGGCCATGATCGTTGTGAAGAGGCGCTCCATGAGAGGAAATAATAGCAACATTTGCCTTGGTTTTATAGTCAACAAGTTTCTAGACTGCCTTTCAATGCATTCTTTGCACAGTGGCTGACGATATTCCTAAAGCATCAGACACTCTCTACAACAAATTAATAATCCTACTCTTTATATATTGTTAAAACTGCACTTTTGTATCAACTTACATTAGGTATATACTGCACTCACGGGTAAAAGCGTCTTCCCTGCTGCTTTTTCGTGATTAAAATAGTCTATTAGTTTTAAAATGAGGACTTGCTTCTTTTCAGTGTACTGAGGCATTTCCAACTGCGATAACAATCACAAATAAAAACAGAAAAATACGTACGTTGGACGAACTTCAAATAAAATAAATAAATATATATTTGACACTTTGACAGATGAGAAATTTCATTATAATTTCATCTGATATCCTAGCATGCGCAGCTCAACGTACGTCCGTGACGTCAAATTTCTGTCACCCCCGATTGACGGGGGTATGAGAGAGAAAGACAAGGTATGACGTAACGATCAACGCTCGGTTTACAAACTATACTTTAGATCCATGGGAAGGATTGAAGTCATCTGCTAAGATGCACGCTATGGCCTTGCGTGATCCCACAATCTAGGTATACTGAAACATCATTGAAATCTCCATCAATGATCTAACTAGAAAATACGATGAGAAGGTCGCTTCCGAAAAATTGTGCTCCCAATTATAAATCTTATCATTATGTTGTTAAAAACCATTTTCGCCGAAAAAGTATGGCTTTAAATGGTCGTTCAAAAAGTGGTACTGGCAAATTTTAATAAACAGCCAACACTTGATTCTGCACTGAAAAAAAATATTTTAAATCTTTTCCTACAGCATTGTATTGGTTTTTTTGCTTTAGTATGAACCACAATTGTTAAGTTCTTTACAATATTTCCTGAAAAAAGAACGATTCGTTTTAATATTAGGTAATAGGAAATTGTATCAAGATTAATGCAGTACTTATTAATATCAGCTTTAGTACTGAGTCGTGTTTGAATATTCTACAAAATTGTTGTAATCTCAGTATTATAATAAATATTCCCTATTCCACAAATATGTTACTTAACCACATAATTAATATTGCCACAATAGTTTTCTATGAAATTGTTGCAAACAAAAGTATTTATTAGGTTACGTATTACATAACCTTGTAGTAAATAGTGTCAAAGCGATATTATACCCAAGTTATACTTAAAAGGAGAATTCATATGCTACAAAATTGTAATCAACTTTCAAATCGTTGTGTGGTAAAAATTTCCACAATATTTTGAAATATCTTTGAGTGTCCAAACTTTATTGTGTTAAGTGCCAAACTATTATTACTTCTGTATTACAATTATTAGCAAATATATATTACAGAAATTTGTACTAAAGTGTTGAAAAGTTATAGTAAAAATTACCGAATTATTTTGGATTTTAAGTATGAAATGCCGATAAGCCAATAAGAAATAAATGACCTTTAAAATTATGTGAGAATATCGCGCCTGCCGCTTGTGAATTGTGACCATAGCACCAGGCCTGTGGATGACCAAATTCGTAGTTGCCAAATTTTATCTTGTCCCTTTAAAATATTAATACATGAGTAGTATCGATAATTAAACTATTGGAAAATATGTGTATTGCCAATTATTGTAAACAATTATTATTCTTACTGTACCTATGTATGTAAGTTTTCAACGAAACAGCGAGTACCTTTTGCGCCCATAATTGTGAAAAATTCAAACGTCGGAAAAACTGAAAACTGTAATTTTTTAATTGTAATGCACGATACACTTTATAAAACACATAATTCGTCTTTGATTAGGTATTTGAAGTGAAAAATCCGATATCCGATTATTGATCTGCTTTGTATAGAATAAATGCTACATGAAACCGAAAGCAAGGTTTGAAAAAATATATTAAAACGTAAGAAGTACCAAGTGCTTGACTGATGACTTGTAACTTATGACAAAAACGCAGTTGAACCGATCATATCACCTACGGAGGGCTATATACCTACCACCATTAGCATCCAATAGTGATTCTTTGTTCAGTGATATATTTAATATAGGTGTGTATTAGCACTAGTGTCAAAATACATAAGCGAACTTAAACTGAATACTCAAAGTATGCTGAAGTCGAAAATATGTATAGGCATTTGATTTTTTTTTTGGACATATCTTTAATGTGGGACTTTGCTATCGAAGCAATGCGTAGCGTCTCAAAGTCCCACATAGATGGCGTCAGATATTTCATCTGGCGGCATATTAAAGTTCTAGTTGAACTATGAACACTGAAAGCTCGTATTATGTCATGTCCAAAAATCCGACATTGAAGTGTTGGTATTATCACTATAATATTGTAGTTGCAGCCGTGATTGCAGCAAAATGCACTACTTTAGGATTACAAGTAAGGTCACTGGCGTTCAATAATAATTGCCACAAAACATGGCATTCATTTTTCATTTATCGTAGCCAGGGTTGCCAGACCGATCGGCTCGATTTCCCCAGTCGAAATTCAAAAATCCCTCAAATTTAGGACTTTTTGGAAAAAATCCCCCAAAAAATTTTTTTTTTTGTTTTCGTAGATTATGATATTTTATTCCTGGATTTTAATAATTTTTTGTGGCTAAAATATTTTCCACATCCCAAAATAAGCTCTGTTACAAATAAAGGCTCAAGAACTAGAAAATATTTAGTGCAAAAAAAAGCTACTTTGTCCAGGAAATTTTTTATTTTTCGAATTAAAGAGAGAACTTAATTAACCAACAGTGAAAACAAGATAAAAAATTAAAAGGTGTGTGCTTAAGACCGTACGACAAGAGTGAAAACTCCAATAATGCGATTTTAAAAGCTAAATAAAAATAAGAAAAAAAGTTTCTTGAAAGAAGGGTTCGGATATCGAACCCGTTACCTCTCGGACCATTATACACCACCTCACTCGAAGGTTTTTGTCAAAAACGAGTATAAGTATACGGACAGGCATAATACATATTTATACCTAGTCGATTATTGTGTAAACGAGCCTAAACAGGGTTGCCAGATTAGGGGATTTTCCCCAAAAATTAGGGGATTTTTTTTTCTTTGGGGTATTTTTCGGGGATATTTTATTCTGGGGATTTCTACTGGGGAAACAATATTCACCTGGGGAATAACAGGGGATTTTAAGTTTGACGCGACTCGACTCAAATCTGATCTCTTACATCACAAAATCAGATAAAAACACAAAAATCCAATTATTCTGATCATAAAATGTAAAAAATATATATTTTACTAATCTTTATGTCCGAGCTGCGCTGACGGCATCTATAGTTGTGGCATACAAATATTTAATCCGCCAACTGGTTTTATATACTTAAAATAGTATATTATGATATAAGTGTATAAGAGGGCCTTTAAAACACGCGCGACATATTTCAAAACACGACGCGCAGCGGAGTGTTTTGTAAGTCGCAAGAGCTTTAAAGGCCTCTTATACACGTATATCGTACGTTATTTTTTTTATTGGGATATATCGACGAATATATTAATCTGTCACATTTAACATGATCAAATGTTTCTATAGCAACCTTTAAAAAAGTAGGCGCATTATAAACATCATTTTAAGCACGCTGCAGCGTGCGATAATCGTTGATTATGATGCATGCGTAATAAAAAGAAATTTATCGTTATTTAACTTTAGGGAAATAACCTTAGGTTAAATATAGTAATCAGTTCAAGAAATATTATTTTTTTAAAGTGAAAACGCCTTTAGGCTTTCCGAAGGTATTTTGGCAAAACTATTTACCCCAACAGTTCGGACAGAACACTATTGTTTGTTGTGGCGTCTTTGTGGTCTACGAAATATGACGTGGTTTAGGTAACTCGCACTAATCACTAGTCCTTTGGCAGTTTCAAACCATTTTGCTTTATCGTTTTTTTACCAGTAAAATATCTTGTATGTCATCAGTGATCATTTTATTTAACTAATCCCTTCTACAAGCGTCATGTCTCAAAAGTTGTTACAACCTTCATCACTAAATGTTTGATGTCCGGGACTTCGTTCAAAAAATTGCATATGTCTTTTTTGAAAAAAACATTTGACTCTTGGTCGATATCCCACTGAATTTTCTCAAATGCCAGTAAGTGTAAATATGTATGTTTTCTTGTAAAGACAGCTTCGATTTTATCATAGAAAACTCAGACGTTAAAGTTGTCGGTTTCGATTGTTTTGATTTGGATAAGAAAATGTGCTAACGAAACTATTTTCTATTTACTGACTTTGACATTCATTTCATAGGACGCTTTGTATTCGACTTCATTGGGATCAGTCTTGATACCTCCCCTTCAACTGCTGCCCTCAGATCATCTGGAACTTCTTTTGAATCGCTTGTATTTTGCATTTTTGATTTTGATTTCAACGCAATGAGATCGTATCGGGATTTAAATTAACTTGACTTGCATGAAGACGGTGACTGGATCGAAATCGAATTGAAAAATGAAGCTCATGATGCACATTAACTCAAAGTTTGGTTAGATTTCTTTGTTTATGTTTAGAGGTTTTTGGCTGTTTTTTCGGTGCTACTTTTTGCAAAAAGAAAGCAAAAGTTGATAAAACCTCTGAAGCTCCACCATTAATACCCTCAACATGCAGGATTGTTTGGCGTAGAAAAATTTCAAGTATATATGGTGGTAACCGTTATACTGTCAGTTCAAATCTCGATTTCAATTTTATTGTTGTCTCTGCCTGTAAATGGGGAAGAGGACTCAATTCAAAACGATTTCCAAATTCCATGAAAACATAGTAATTGTATGCAACCCGTGCAAAAACCTCTTTTCTGCCATCAGTCTCGTTTCGCAATTTTCACGTTTCGTACAAAAACGTTGCACTCTTTACACTTGTTGCATAAATAACTATTAAAAGTAATTCACGATTGGATTTCAATTATAAGCGCATAAAAGTAATTTCATGAATTGTGTGTAAGTATTGTGATCTTATAGAAAATACAAAAATATAATTAAAGTTACCTAATAGGAATCAGAGTTACTTATATGTAAATGAAAACATTTTCTTGATAACAGTAGTTATGATTATGCGATTATCAATCGCCTGTCGCCGGACGAACTACTACAACATTTTGAAATAGAATACCTTATACAAATTTTTGAGTTATTTTTAATGCTAAATAAGATAAAATTATAAAAATGAGGTTTCCATTTAAAAAAATTGACTTTAAAAAGTTTTTTCCACCCAATTTTTAATCTTCTGTTTTGATCATACTTTATTGGTTTATTATCAGAATACCAAATAAGTGTATTAAAGTAAATCTCGTTCTGCAAGAAAATCAATTCCAATTATTAAAGCTTTTTCATACGGGAAAAATTATAATTATTAAGTATTCTCCCGCAAACGTCATTTTTTACATAAAAATTAGAATATGTCGAAAACGGTTAGACCTAGGTAGACATTATACATAAAATGTGTCTAGAATTTTGCCACGAATTCAAATATGGAATAATATTTAAAATAACAAAGTTGCTGTTACTTTATTCGAAGAGAACATCTTTGAAAATCTTATGGTACCAATTATCAGAATTCAAATGGCTTTACTTTTCGGGAAATTCTAATGGACGGCCGTTATTTATTGTAATTTCTGACGGTTAAAAAATTACAATATATTTTTAATCCCTAAAGAGTAAACGTAAATGTGTAATCCCTAGGAATTAAATGGGGCAGTTCAGTCCCTCTTTGCAGGAAATAAAACGTTCATTTTAGTCCCGAAAGTACAAAAAAAAGGGTTGTGCACTATGTGCACATATCTGAAGTGAAACTTCTTAAACTTAAACGCCCTAGCCTTATACATATCGTAACGGATTTGGTTAAAAAGTAGTTTTTTTAAATATACCACTCAACTAACAAAAAGGGAAGACCTAAATGAAAAAAATATATGTTCTTCATAAAAGTTTCGCTTATGTCTTGACAAGGTAATAGAGCAAGTCCCATATTTTTTGCTTGTAAACTAACAACGATATCACAATAACAATATTCTCATATTTTTCGTTCCGCCTGGTCGTGTCGCTCGTCGTGTATCGCCCGCCATGTGTCGCGACTTTCAAATTTTACTTCCTGCGCGCGATAAGAAGTTTCACTTCAAAAATGCATTTTGATCATCAAAAGCCTACTTTTGACATTTAAAACTCATTCAAAATGACACATTTTTTATGTAAGTGGTGAAAAAAGCTATTTTAAGTGCATTTTCAAAATTTCTAAACCTACTAATGGTGTGACCTTTCCCTCGAGAAAAGATGCAAAGGCCGTATTTTACCGTGCAGTGGGACATTTATAAAGGGACACTCACTTGAACATATACCAATGAATGGGAGAAGGTGCGGACTGTTCGAAGCAGGAGATAATTAGAGATACAATATAAGAACAATGTGGCTTTATTTATAATCCGTATTAGCTATTACAGAGAATATGAAGATATGTAGGTACTCTACGTTATAATCTTCCAGACTGAAAAACTTTAACAATGACAATATATCCCAACCGCTGCACATTCTATATAGAGTTCCCTGAACCCCTAACTGATATAATAGTTTATGTTTGGGCACCCCATGGAAGACTGTATTTAAGCTTAAATGATTATTCTAACACATACAACCTGATTTAGATTATTTCAAGCGGAAACATAGTTTGACAAGAAAAAAAACAGTAGAAAGCAATTGGACGAACTCATCAGGAGGAAAAATTAAAATACGCGACTTTCTTGAAATATAATTATAAAAGCCTTTTGGCGCTTTTTAATATTCAGAGTTTCGAAGGGGTGGACGTGCTAACGTTAAAAGCTTCCCTAATGAAATTACACTGTAAAATAAATTTTTCACGCGTCAAACGATCTGGAGCGCTAATTATACTATTATATGGGTTTTTTTTTACAGATACGTGATTTGAATCGTACTCATGTAACCTTAAATCAATTAAGCATATATGACTCGTGGATTACAATAATATATACCTAGTCTTAAAGATAGTAGTAGTAGATACATTTTATGTCGATATTTCTATCTCTGTCCAACACGTTTTTATGATTTCATTTTATTCTTAAACCTTTAAATTCATGCGTAGTTTATTTTAAAATCCTGTCACAATAATTTATTCAACATATTACTAGGCCATCATTTGTTCTACGAGCGTCCAATTTTACGATTGAAATAAAATAAAGTAATAACTTTAAAGGTTATGTGGTAATTTCCAGAACTTGACTGACAGCTATTTTGGGCGTAAAATTAAATATTTAAATAAATAGAGTCGCTATATTTATTTTGACGGCGCGGCGTCAGCTTTTGTGGCTTTTAACATGTTGGGCGGCATACAGCTGAATCGGCTTTCGAAATGTGTTTCCAAATTTAATTCGACAAAATAATTTGTGGTCGATTAACACGCACTCTCTCTATATACGCTCAAGTGATATGTTTATTATTTGTAAAATGCGAATGAGCATAAAAGTCCATGTGAATGGTTTAAGATATTGGTTCCTTGAAAATATTATCTATAATTTTCAAAGCACCGGATTGCATCTTATATTTATTTATATCTATCGGTTGGGAATCAAAAACCAAGTAATATCCCTGTCGATCTTAAAAGTCATGCGTGTACAGGTTTTTAGATTGCCTGTTTAACCAAGCAACTTAAAATATGTAATTAGCTAGTCTAAAATATTCGAAAATACCTCGGAAAAAAATCTAACCTAAACTGAAAGTAGGTAAAACTCACGGAAAAAAGCTATTCTTATTATAAGATTATTAAGCTTAAGTCAACGCTAAACTGCATTTCCTATGCCATGCCGCAAGGATAGTTATGCTTCAATTAAATAAAACGTTAGGTATTCTTATTTAGTAAGATTAAGTTTTAGTACTGATTTAATAAGAGTAGATACTTGAAAGGTAGGGGTATTATTGTTTCATGAAGATTGGTATATTTATGGTATACCTATATTATACTTCAATAGATTCTGTGTTATACTTTAAGTAAACATAATAGAAGTTCTTCAAAATGGAATATATTCTTAAAATAAGTATAAATTGGATTTAAATAAATAATTCCTATTCTGTCTGTAAACATACGACATGCTTCAAGCTTCAATGAAATGCAAAACATATTTTATTAAGTGGTTTTTTTTCGTGTGATATAGTTGAAAGTGTTTAATAATGGAAGACTTATTGAATGAAATCCTGGGACTTGGAAGAAATTATCCAAAGTTTTCAGGTAAGTTTTTAACTATTAATAATAATAATAATTATAATAATAATAATAATAACGTGATTTTATATTGTAACTGTTATCAAATGCCTACACATGCTGGCAACGTGCATGCTGCCAGGTATGTGGGTATTTGATAACAGTTACAATGTAAAATCACATTATTACACTGATAAATATGTGAGAAAAAAACCTTGATAAATATTTCTTTGCTTTTTACTTATTTGCTTTAAATAAAAAGTATTTAGATTAAACAAAATTTCTTTAATTTAAATACTTGGGCGTGTTTGATTTTTCTTGGTTATTTCTTTGCCTTGTGATAGCAAGACTTTTCCATATTAAATACATATTTATTCGCTTTAAAGCTTTACAGATACGAAACCTCTCCATTATTTAAAACAAATAAGGGTTGCTTTAAATTAAAGATTGCGAATATTTGATCAAATATCTCTCTTACAACTCGTAGCAGTTGCGCAGCAGCGTCGACGCTCTACGCTTCCCAGTCCCCGTCTCAGGCCCTTAGTTCAGTTTCATTTCTGTTGCCGTCCTGTAGGGAAATTTTATCCACCCAATGTCGCTATTTTGTTAGCATTTGTGATGGAAAATACATTACTTAAGTGCGATTTGGGTCATTTGTGCCTTCCTTTCAAGGTAAGTTACATTTTTATTATATTACTTAGCTAGGTACCTAATCAATCGTTGGTAAATAAGAATTAAGAAGCGTTCTCTCATAATCAAAATGGCGTGAGTTTTACTAGTACCTAATTAAAAATTGTTTTCTGCTGTTACTACCTAGAGATGCAGATGAATTCACGGGATATACGCCTACAATAGTGTATAACAGTTCGCTTAGGCAGTTTGGCGTACGATCTTGCTTGAGTATTTTTGCTTTTTACGTTGTACAGGTTCAATGGCGTCCTCTTCGTTCTTGTATGTACCTACATAATATAAAATGAATTGATAGGTATTTCAAAGCCCTGTTTATTTAATCTGAATAAATAAATGGTTGATCCATGGAAGTGAAGCAAATTGTTTTTTATTTCGATTAAATCTAATAGTATTTAAAAAAATATTATTTTTGTTAAATGGATGACATACTTTTAAACAATATAACAGGCTATTCAAATAGCATCATGAACAACAGTCACAATTGTTTCGTTTCTATTATTTTTTGTTTTAGTTATTGTTGTTTTATTTTTAGATCAACATATTGACGGCATCGAAGTTTTACTTAGCCTGATGGAAATCGATTTAATGTCGTTACTAACAATAGAATCGGTGACATCTTGTGCCATTTCCGTTCAATGCTCATTACACTGGATCTGGAGAGGTAGTTGTATGTCCTATTAGTTCAATTAAGTAAAATGTTAGTATTTTTACATGATAACATTTTTATGAACTTTAGAATTTTTGTATTTTTTATAAAAACTAGTGAGTTACTGTTAATATTAATAAGTAGTACAAACTCGTCCCATAATATGTTTATGTTCCTATCTAGTATTTAGAAAAAAATATGTTTTTAGCTTATGATAATAAATAGTTTTCTTCATTATAAAAATGATTTACCTTTCAAAACCAGTGATAAGCAGAGACACATAATCTGATTATATTTTTTATTTATATTTTGTTCTTTGTTTGTAGTACCTTTGAATAAAAGTGTTTCTTTGATATCCCTTTTTAACTTATATTTTATTTACTGTGGGCAACTGTTCCTGTCATGAATTTGGTAATTAAAAGTTAAGTGTTCTGACATACCATTTACAAATCGGTGGTTAGATAGGGTTCGGAATTTGAATTCTTTAGCATTTAAAATAAAACTAAGACAAATAGTTTATTTCAGCTAAAACGTGAAACCTAAATACGTCTTAATAATAATAACAGTGTTTTTTTTAAGCTACATATTGAAACATTGAACAGGCTTCAGCAAATAAAAATTATTCGATTCAAATAAGAGAAATTATTTCGTATAAATGCCCAAAACATTGGTTTAAATTACCGACCTATTTAAATTAAAATACAAAGTTTTTGGAACAAATATACCTCAGATTTCAATCAAAACACAAAGGTTTTAGAACATATATATGTTATATTTGTTCCAAAATCTTTGTGTTTTAATTTAATAAGGCCGGGTATTTAAATCAATGTTTTGTGTATTTGTACGAAATAATTTCTCTTATTTGAATCAAAATAATTTTATTTGTTTTAAAGTTTTTTTTGTTTGATGTAAACAACGATTATAAAATCATATTGTTTATTCGCAATAAATATTTATTTCGAACAAAGAAAAACTTAAAAATAAATCAAATAAATATTATTATTTTTTCAAACAAATAATTTGTTTGGCCATTATCAAACAAATATTTGCTTGAATAAACTCCATTTTTATTCGGATCAATTAATTTTTTTTCGGTGTATTAATCTTAATAGCGAAAAACACCTAAAAACTTTAGAATAATCTGTTCCAAGTTCCAGGATTTCAATAATTTTTCCATTATTAAACACTTTTAACTATTTCACACGAAAAACAACCGCCCGCCATAAAATCGTCTTCCAGGCTGCAGCAAAACCACAAATAAAATTACAGGTGACGTGAAGACGAACATGTTTAATGCATCATGTCAGTGGCGGCTTGTGATCTGTCAAAGAGGCAGTGCTGCTCAGGGCAGGCAAAATCGAAACATTTGTATATACTAGAGGAAAGGCGGCCGAGGTGAAAATATGCGCCGCAGGCGAAAATTGTTACAATTTTCAAGGTCAAACTGAGTAAAATGATGAATTAGAAAATTCTTGTCAAAAACTACTTTATATATTTAATTATCCAAGTAGGGAGGGGGACGCCCTAGCGCCTTACCTCACTGGCTTCCACTGATTTAGCTGAATACCAAATAACGATACTATTTATTTGTATAAAAAGCAAGATAAAAAGGTACCGAATGAAACTAGGAAAATTTTAATAATATTTTTAAATTCACATATTAACTAGCGAGTTAACTATGAAATAATACATTATAGTTTTCATGTCCCCACTTATTTAAACTTAAGCCAACCTTATTGTTCAAGACTTAGGTTCGTTAGAAAATTATTTTGTGCCGTGTTAAAAGAACGCCTCGGGAGGCATTAAATTATTTACGATTTACCTAATTTTGTTTTTCGTACGGGTTTTTAGATTAAACATTTCAATAAAAAAATTAAATATGGATAGGTATTCATTGCGAGAGTGTTTACCGTGTTGCAGACAAACAAATTAAAACTTTATAGAAGAAATAAAAACGGCCGCCTCTGCCTCGCCACCTCACCCCTGGAGACGGGTCTGGCTAATTGTACCTAATAAAGCTTATTCCATAGCATTTTGAATATGATTGTTCGAATTTTCATGTTTCTTTATTTTTTCCGTAAAATGTACCAAGTCTCTTTCTTACACCTTTCTCCGACCATGTTTTATTATCTCCGAAAACTACACATGGAAAGCAAAAAAGTGCTTTTTTTTATTGCATCTACAAATCCAGTCATTTCGAGAATAAATCTCTTTATTAAAGTGACGTGTGTAAGGTTTTCCTCTGCTAACACCGCCTATCTGAATAGAAATATCTGGTAATGGCCTACCTCTATTTTTCAATTCAAGCTTTTTCTCCTAAGTGTATTTAAATAGTATATTGTGCAACAAGTGCTGAAAATAACACTTTTCACACGAATGAGATAGTTTGATGACACGAGCCGTAGGCGAGTGTCATAAAGTCTCATGAGTGTGAAAAGTATTTTCAGCACGTGTAGCACACTATACTTTTTCTACGACTGCTACATGCAGGGTGCCCCACTGGGAGTGTGGTAGAAAATTACATGTTATATAGGAAACTTTTTTTATTATTGATTTATCAGAAAATTTTATTCCTAGCGAAAGAAGCTACGTGGTAAGAGATTCTCGCTAAACTATAACTAGGGGCACATTCTAAAATGAGGCCACCGGTGTGGGATCCCTATTTTCCAAATATTTTCAAAAAGAGGCTCCGGGGGCTAAGCCCTAAAATGGGCCCCCCAGGGGGGCGAAACCCTAGAATGTAACCTATGGTACGAGAGATTTAGGAATGGAGCTCCCGGGAGCGAAGCCCTAAAATTGGGCCCCAAAGCCTTAAAAGGGGGCCCCTGGTATGTGAGTCCCATTTTCTACAGTTTTGCAAAAAGGCGCTCCTGGGGGGG
>MU185169.1:0-45369 GCA_016904865.1 Pissodes strobi
CTGATGTTCATTATATTATGTAGTCAAATTGTATGTGTAATTGGTAGTTAATTTGTTGAAATGATGATTTTGTTGTTTGTAATTGTGTATATTGTTATTAGGTTTGGAAATTGTACATTTGATGTTAGATTAAGTTTGATTCGACTGTTAGTTTGGAGCGGGTTGGAATGGTTAGGTGTAAGAGTAACCTATGGTTAAACTTCGCCATTCCTGTCCTGTGGTGTGCATGTACATCTGAATGGTGAATTACTCATTTATTATTTATATTTATGTACGCACTGAGAAATAAAGACGATATTTATTTATTTATTTATTTATAAACGTTTTTCGCACATTTAATAACTTTTCTGTAAATATTCCGGTTAGTAAACGGGATTTTCAAATTTTTTCGACGGCATGTCAATCACCATAAATTGCGCAACTTTGCACCAATTTAACTGACCTCGTATCTCTATAGTTTCCGAGATCCTAATGATGCGCTTCGAATTTGTAACACCCTGTTATAAGGGGACATAGAAACTAATATCGATCTCAACATCAATTTATAAGAAAATATCTTAAGCCCGGACGTTTCAAATTTTGTTCACTTTATTTAAATTAAGTTCCTTAGTGGTTGCCATAGTAACGTTCTGTTGCGAGAATAGTCAATATAAAGCGCTCAAAAATTGAATGGTTTATTTTTAGTGGTGGCCAAGACAAGGTGTTTTAGGAACAAATATCTGAGCATTCAGTTTTATTCATTATACTGAAGTTTTTCAAAATTGTACATAATTCTTTATACAGGCTTTCAATATATGTGATCGAAATTGAGAAGCCACTGATATAGCTATGAAAATTAAACTAAAGACAACGAAATTTCGATAATTAGGGTGAACGAATCTTTCTCTGATGAATATTAGATTCGGTAAAAAGCACAATTCTGATCTATGAAAAGCTCAGCATTTTCGTCCCAAAAGACTTAAAACCTTGCCTGAACCATCAGCATCCACCCACTAGTTAGCGGTGCAACCAATAAGTCAGTCGGTATATTTCTCGCCCTTGAGATATGCCGGTGTCTTCACACGACGCAGCACTTTCCCAGGCTCGCTTTACGTGTGTGTATAATTTCAGCCCGATACTATCTTCGATTTATCGACGACCTGCTGTTTATCTTTTCTTCTGCTTCTTCTTCTTCTGCTTCTTAGAGAACGGTCTTGTTGAGGCTACAGGGTGCGATGGGTCGGACTATAGCTTTAGTTTCACAGTAAATATTTCATTATTTACTTAATAATGCTTTTTAGTAAGAGACTCATGCTACCACACAAACAAATGGCGCACCACGTGGCGGCCAGTGCTGCTTGATTGGCGCCGTTGCCTAGCAACCATTCTTCGACGAAGCGGTTCTTCCAATGGTGAACCTAGACGTCTTCAGATACATGCCACTGCCACTCCTTTACGTGACGAATGCCTGAATGCCAGTTTTTTACGTGCCTGTTAGTATTGCCAAGAGGATAATCTGCGTGATAATCATTGTTGTCACAATTGTTTCCATGGAAATTATCTTCTTGGCAAAGTTATCAATCACATAAAAAACTGAGCCTAAATAACACAACTGATCAGGATCAGTTACGGACCCGTTACTTTAGTTTACCTCATTTCAGTGAAACGATTTTACTAATCAAGCCAATTAATTAATTCATCTTAGAAATACTGAGAGTGGATCGTCTTCAAATACACACTCTGTACAACGGTGATGGTGATGGACAATATGGATCAATGAATTGTTTAAAGATCGAACCTCTACAAACATGTTTAATAATAGATCAATCAGATGGATGATGGATGTGATTTATAGGGACATGTCCAAAGCCTTCGATAATGTTGTTTTATTTTTTCGCGTCATTACTTCTTCATAACCATCCAACACATATTTCGATTATATGTTGAAATTTTACACAATCAATACTTCTCCGTCCTGTATGCTCTCTGAAACGGTAAGTCGTGACCATAAGCCATCCTCGTCTTCCCTACGAGAAGCGCTTGTTTCTTATTCATTCAAACCGTTCGGCTCATTCACGGGATTCCTCAGCTTAAAGATATTATTACCGACTTATTGCCGCGGTATTATTTTGGTATTTTAATAAGGTAATAATTACGGGTAATCGTCGTTTTTAACGTGCCGGGTGTTACCGTGGTGTGATTTTTCCTATAAAAGCGGCAGATTTATCGTTTGGGACTTGGAAATAAACGAGGCGCTGTTTTTGTTAATGCACGAGCAACTTGTAGTTAATGTAATGAATTCGTACAAAAAAAACATGAGTACTAGAGGGTTCGAGATTATTGCTGATCTCGAGTTTGTCTGAAAACATGGTTTAATAAAGGAGCGCCTAACGACAGCCCAAATGATAAATCGTTTACGTTGGTGGTTGCACAATGCTAAAATATGGTTGTAAGCATGGCCCTCCGCTCGCTTCGCTTTCTAACCCAAACTAGCTCAAAGCTTGCTCAAAATCAAGAAAAAAGACATTTGTATTCTTATCATTTGGGCTGCAGTTAGTCGTAAAGAAGACTAAGAGCCTGGTTAAATCACTCTGACACCCTGTATAATATTTATCATCGCATTTTGATTTTTTTCGATCTTCGAAGGCAATTAAAAAAAACATTTGCTCTAAAAGGCTAAATTGTCTTTATTAAACTGATGCTGACATTTTTTTCAGACAAACCGTGACCTGAAGGATATTTCCGATGTACACTCGTAGATACCTGTATTCATCAAATTTCAAGAGATTTGTGTCTGATGGCAGAATTTTTTCCCCTCTGTGGCTGGTAAATCTGATATGTACCTATAGGTTAAATAAGAGTGAGGCTAAGACCGACCCTTGAGGAAGGCCATTATTTATTGTCTTGATGCGGCTAATTTTGTTGTCGAGTACCACCTTGAAGCATCTGTTGCTCAGCATGTTCTGAATCAGGCGGGCTGTTTTCTGACATGTTATGGTTCTCAAAAAATCAGTCCCTCTTTCCAGACCTTGTCATAGGCTGACGTCAAGTCTAAGAATACAGCGGCTGTTTTCAATTTTTGTTCAAAACTCGCCTCTATGTGTGACGTCAGTGCCATCACCTGGTCACAACAGCTGCGTCACGGTCTAAATCCTGCCTGCTCAAGAGCCAGGTATCCCATAATGGTACTGGCAATTCTGTTATGTAGCAGGTGCTCCAGAAAGAGAAAGTTCAAAAACGATTTTCAAGGTATTTGTATATAAGAAAGCATAACGCGTACCCATACTTGGTGTCATACAGGAGCATGATTGATGCTTTTAACCTTGTATCGTTGGTGCAGAGAAGGAAAATGCAGGCTGTTTTGTTTGTGTACTTTGTTGTAAATATATAGATTTCTCATTTTATAATTATATAAAATTTCTGATTCCTAGGGTTCGTTTACGATTGAATTATAGAGGGCTTTTTGGGGCAAGTGAGAGTGACTGTTCCCCTATGAATAGTGCAATGAAACAGTGCAATGTTGGAGGGATTAGTTCTTGCTTTATGCCTGGTGCTGCCTCTGTCTCCTAGTATGTAAGCGTTGCTTAGTTTAGGTGTTTAGTTATTTTTGCTATTGTTGATCCTACTTGTAATTACATTTTATATTATAAAATGTGTTTGTTGGATATAAATAAATAAATAAATAAAATTTGTTACCACTATTGGACAAGTGTGATACATCGTTGGTTTTGGAAGACCAAAGTATTCTAAAAATTAAATTAAAAAATCCAGGTCCGTACTTAAAAAAAATGAAGTTGATGATGGAGGCCCGGACGCGAAACATCAGATCTAAAATTTGATACTGCCATCTTATAAAGGAGAAAAAGTCAGAAAAAAATAACAATAAAATTGCTGATTTTCGTTTTTTTACGGATATCTCCGGAAGTAGTCGGAATTTTCTAAAGATCTCGACAGGATATCAATGGCCCCTAAAATGCGCAACTTTGACCCTATTTAACAAACTATGTATCTCTTATGGTTCCCGAGATTCTAATGGTGAGAAACGAATTTGTTACACCCTGTATACTTCAATTTTAGTTTGCACATTTTTGGCCCACCTAACATAGCATTTTGATTTTCTTCAGCCTTCAAAGCTTAGGCATCACCTGAATATGGACCATTCAATTTTTGAGCCCTTTATATCGACCATTCTAATAGTGGAACGTTACTATGGAAACCACTATAGAACTTAATTTAAATAAACTGATCAAAATTTGAAACGTCCGAGCTTAATATTTTTTCCTATAAATTGGAATTAAGGTTAATATTGGTTTCTCCCTAAGGCATTTGATTGCGCCGAATCTGTCCTTATTCAAATCATCACTTGTTCCTCAGTAAACATTGCACACCATCCACTCAGAATATCACTTAATTGTGCATGTTTTAACCCAAACTAACTCTTTTTCTTATCAGAGGTAGGAAAAATACATCTCTATGTACCCTTTGGCTTCGCTGTTCAGTCGCACAAAGTAGTGTGGGACTTCGGTCGAGCCGATCCACTAAAAAACTTCCTCTATTCCTTCGTCATCTCGCACCGGTAATGCGTTAGCATTCCTTCAATTCGGGCGACTGGTTTGCTCTAATGGTATTCAGCGTTTTTTTCCATCCATATCTCCATGTTCATCTTTCCTCTCAGAATATTTTCAACCATTTCAGCAAATTTCCTCCACTTCACTTACCATCACTGGATACCCTCTGGAGTAACTGTGGTGTTTAAGATTTCATAGCATGTTAATCGATGAGTCGCCCAGTTTTTGCATACAAATATCATATGCTTAGTAGTGTCTTTTTCGCCGCACTACAGGCACTCGTCGTCCGGACTCCTATTTATATGACCAGCGTATTCTCGAAACGATCCATGTTCCGTAATCATCTGCGTAAGGAAATAGTTAGTCTCGCCGTGTTTCCTGTTTATCCACAAATCAATGTTTGGTATTAGCCTATAAGTCCATCTCCCATTCTGGGCATGTCTCCATCTGTGCTGCCATCGCTCATTTAACCTCTCGTCTGGTTTTGGCCTTTTCTCCAACCGGTGAGTCAAAAGTGTCTGACAAGGTCCAAAGGTGGCAGTCTGGCCATCACTTGCAATGCCTCCGTAGATATAGTGCAGTAAGCACTGTCGCTGTGCCTGTACATATATATTCCGGTTTTTCGCAGTTTTAATTGCCTCTCCCCAAAGCGGGGCAGCATATAATAAGATAGACTGCATTACTGAATAACGTAGCTTCCTTTTGCTTGCTTTTGGGCTCCCGACGTTTGACATTAATCTGCCAAGATTAGCCATTCTTCTTCCAGCCTTAGCAGCTGTTTTTATGCGGCTTTTGAAAGTGAGTTTATTGTCTATCCAGGCTCCAAGATACTTCAGCTCTATTTTCGGTGTGACTGTTTCGCCGTCTATGATGAACGTTGTTTGTGGGACTCGTCTTCTCGATGTTAGTAGAACGATATCCGTTTTTTTCCTTTGTAAGTTGCAATTGCGTAGACCTAAGCCAGTTTTGTATAGAGTTCATGACTATGTCCAGTTTTCCTTGTATTTCCTCCATACTCTTTCTCAGTATAGTCACGGCCACATCATCAGCATATCCAGTGAGCATTGCGTTGCTCGGCATGGGCAGCTCCAAAAGCCCATGACACAATATATTCCACAATGTGGGCCCTGCGGAACTCCACACGTTATCCCCATTGGGAGCTCTCTATCTTCGACCATCAAAGTGATCTTCCTGTCTGTGAAGTAGCTCTGAATAGGCTTCGTTAAGTATAGAGCGGCAGCTCTCTTTTTAATTTCATATATTATTTCAGGCCTTGGTGCACAGCTGAATGCATTATTTACGTCTATTGTAACGAATATGCCAATATCCCTATGTATGTGGCTTCTTTTTTATATATCTCTCCTTACTGATTCCATTGCTTCCTTCACAGATTGGACGGTGGATCTTCCACTTTGGAATTCGAGTTGTCCAGGCGAGTCTCAAGTCATCCCTAAGGTCTTTCCACTATGACGTGTTCAAAAAGTTTACTCGCAGTATTTAACAAGTACAACGATCTGTACTTTATTATTTCTTCCCGTTCCCCCTTGGGCTTTTCAATCAGTACTAGTTCAGCGTTCCAACTTATTGGTAAAAGGCACAGGAAAATTCGAGGGTTGTGCTCCGCCACATACTTAAGTATTTCTACCGGTATCCGATCAAGACCAGGTCAGTTTTTGAGCAGCTCTCTTAATTTCTTCAATGTTGACTTCAGGAATTTCATGACGTGCGATACTAATGTCTTCCCAGCACACTTGAGGGCAGCGGAGAAACAGTTTATTCACAACTGATACCGTTTGCTCCATGGTAAGCGCACGATTCGCTGCGAGCTTAAAACGTCTTGTGCCGATTCTGTAGCCTTCGCCCCATATATTCTCATCGATTTCATTACTAATCTTATTCCAGCATTTCCAGCATTCTTTCTTTCAATTTTTAATGGCCTCTCGTAGAGTTTTCTTATCTCTATTATACTTCTGTTTATCTCTTATTACTCCTTGTAGTAGTGCGTCTGGAGTGCAGGCAGACTAGTCTGAGCTCCAAGATCTCCTGCGACAACCAGTATATCGGTCTCTTACGATAAGATATCTTTTTTAGGGGCATCGAAGCATCACAAATCTTTTCTGATAGTTGATCCTAAACTAACCCAAACTAACCGAAACTAACCCTCACTACCACTAAGTAACATTCTTATGAAGCGGTATTAGTATAGTACTTTTTCTGCAATATATATTGGATGACTGAGCTTTTCTTAAACAAATACATTTCTGTCTTCTAAATTATTTTCCAGAAATCGTCTGGTTAAATCACTCTGAGACACCCTGTACAATATTTATCATCGCATTTGGATTTTTTTCGATCTTCGAAGCTTAAATATCAGCTAAATGTGGAACATTCAATTTTTGAGCCCTTTATATCGATCCTTCTACCAATATAACGTTACTATGGCAATCACTAGAAAGCCTTATTTAAATAAACTGAACAAAATTTGAAACGTCCGAGTTTAATATAATTTTATATAAATTGGAATCAAATTCGATATTGGTTTCTATATCCTCTTAAGTGTGTAATGTCAATTTTCTAATAGCATAATATACAGGGTATAACAAATTCGTTTCTCACCATTACGATCTCGAAAACCATAAGAGATACGAAGTCTATTAAAATGGAGTTGCGCCATTTTAAGGGTTATTGATATGCCTTCGAGAAATTTAGAAAATTCCGACTACGTCCGAAGATATTCGTGAAAACCCGAAAATCAACTATTTGATTTTTATTTTTTCCTGACTTTATTTGAAGAGATAATATAAAATAAATTTAACATTATTGTTGTCACTGTTTCTCCTTTATAAGAGGGCGGTATCAAATTTTAAATCTGACTTTTCGTGTCCGGGCCTCCATCATCAACTTATTTTATTCTTGTTTCGGTGCCGTACGGAACAAGACCTGTTAAAGATTTCACAGGTAAATTGAGATCTGCGAGCTTCTAAACTCTCGAATTTCCGGTATTTAACAGCATATTTAGCTAGTTTACTAATTGTTACTTCTGTACTCCTGATACAGAGTAGCAATTAGGGTCGTTGCACCACCGAATTTTTTAGCATTTCCGGGGCGGAACCCGGAACAAACCTTGAAATGATGTCTTACGAGACTGACGACGACGTCTCAGTCATATCTATGGACTCGGATTCAGGGAATACCCTAAATGAGTCCCGTATACAATTTTATATGGCAAAACTGAGAAAACACCCTAAATGCGTCATGTGTATTGGAAGTATACCGCTTCTAACGAGCGCAAATACGGGTTCAAAACTCGACTTCAAGACGGCAATTGACACGATCAAAACCCACCTAACAAGAGACCATAAGGCCGTTTTCAAAAGGCCGGCTACGGTGCAGCCCAGAATCGATTGTGGACTCAAAAAACCCGCAATCAAAGACAATGCCAAACTTACAGGCTCTGATACGTCCCCAAATACTAAGAAACAAAAGTTAGGGAACGCAACGCCAAGCGAGCCACCTAAAGAAATAGAACAAGAAAGGGACATGCAAAACACTATCACAGATAAAGCGCCTAGCGACAACGATTCGGCCGTGCTTGTGCAGTTCGAATCTGCGCACCTTCAAACAGAGGAGCCCGATAAGGTACCTTTCAAGACGCCCTACAAGACGATTCCCTTTAAGAAAGGGATTCGTACGGTACATCTAGATGTAGGGGGTGAACCTGTACCCACCAAAAACAGATTCGAGGCTTTAACAGACTCGGAACCGGACGATAACGATGACAGAAGTAGCGTAACTTCTTCGCAAGCCTCCACCGCACGTAAAGTGCACAAAAAGACAAAGAACAACCCTGTAAAGCCCCCCAAAACTACACCGAAAGCCCCTCAAAAGAAGAAACCGTCCCAACCCCCGCCTATCGTGATCAAAGGCGGTGCACAGGACCACAAGGTAATTAGACAGACCTTACACGATATGCATGTAGTAGATTACAACTTAAAGTACACTAGAAATTCGGTGATTATCTACTGCACGCAGAATAAGGATTGGGCGAACTTAAAACGATTATTCGAACGTGAAAGCATTGAGTTTCACTCCTATGCGGAAGCAAATCAGAAAACTCATGCGTTTGTATTAAGAGGGCTAGACGGTGGCTTCAAGACGGAAGAAATTCGCAACTTACTCGCCGAAGAACACGGCCTTACAGTCAAAGCAGCGTACGAGATGAAAAAGACTCGTCTTCCACTGTATCTAGTAGTGCTAGATGCTACAATCACTTTACTCAAACTAAACCAGGATTGTAGGCTCCTTTCCCATGTGCGCATTTCATGGGAAAATCGCCGAGCTACGAAAACAGTCATGCAGTGCAAGATATGCCAAGGGCACGGGCACTCAATGACGTACTGTCAAAGAAAATGGGCTTGCTCTAAGTGTGCAGGTCCACATCAAATCACTGAGTGCACTAGCAGCATTGTGAAATGTGCAAACTGCTACGGCGAACACAGGGCCATAAGCATATTATGCCCTGTGTATCTTTTTAAGATACAACAAACACAGCCTGCCAACCCCCAGACAAAGCAGGAATACAGGCCTGCACCTCCCCCCAGCAACCCTGTGTGGCAAGGGAACAAAGAATCCGGTACGACAGAAGAAGCTGCAAGGCAATTCCAACAGCAATTTCCGGCCCTCCGGAAAAAAGGACAGACCCAACAAAGCGCTCCTAAAAATACACAGGTTAGTCTTAATCAGGGTCAAGTCGATGCTAATAAAAACGTAAATATTAATCCTCAAATAAAGCCTCAAACATTAGATACAAATCACATTATAAATAACATGAATAATTTGCAAAGTGCCGTAAACCATATAAACAGCCTCGTTAATTTCAATGAATTGTTGCGGGCGTTAAATGATTATGCAAACTTATTAGAGTCCTGCCAAGGGAATAAATTTGAAGTCTTACAGTCCTCAATGAGGTTCTTTACTGAGGACTTCAATGGCTATAACATATAGTTTACACAATGTCCATTATCGTTCTTTGCTGGAATTGTAATGGCATTCGCTCCAAACTCGGAGAATTTAAAAATTTCATTTATAATAATTCCAACTTTCATATAATATTTTTACTTGAAACTAACATTGATGCTAGTTTCAAGTTGAAATTTTACGATAGACAAGTCCTGCGATTTGATAGGCCCCATCGACGCGGAGGAGGTGTGGCCTGTCTGATTCGCAGGTCAGTCCGTTATAAGCAGGTCCTAGGCCTGAGGACCGTCATTGAGCACGTAGCTCTCGAGCTTGACGGTGGCCTGCGGAAAGTCGGAGCATATTCACCTCCGTGTCTCCGCCTCCAAGAAGAAGATGTTCATGCTCTGCTGCCTGCTGGCAGGAAGACGCTCCTGTTGGGGGATATCAACGCAAATGGCGTAGTTTTACCAACAGGAGTGGACG
This sequence comes from Pissodes strobi, assembly GCA_016904865.1. NCBI lineage: Eukaryota > Metazoa > Arthropoda > Insecta > Coleoptera > Curculionidae > Pissodes > Pissodes strobi. The sequence goes on from MU185169.1 coordinate 9,990, forward strand.
CTTGCTACATAGGTTAGTAGAACAAAACATTGACTTAGTCTATCATCAAACTCCCAATCCCACACACTATCCTGGTAACCGATTCAATCCATCGTTCCTGGATATTGCTATTACTCGAGGAATAACTAACGCTTCAGAGCTCCTAGAGCTGAATGAGCTCAACTAGGATCATCTCCCAATCAAGATTAGCCTACGCTCTAGGCTTCAAGTAGTGCAGGAAACCATCCTGTCCTATAGGAATCTTGATTGGAGGGAGTTCCGAGTGAGGCTTAGCCAAGCAACAGTTATTCCAAGACAAATAGACTCTATCCCAGAACTTGAGAGCGAGGTGCAAGCTCTAGTCACAAACATCCAGCGCGTCAGAGACGCAATTTGCCCTACTGTCATTAAACGTCCGTTTACTGACACACTTCCAAATCACATAACAACCCTCATCACATCCCGTAACCGTATTCGGCGTAGGTGGCAACGAGCAATGTCGCCATAGACCGAGAACGGTTTATAGCAATGACCGGGGAGATAAAGGCACTCATTGCAGCCTACAGGAATGTGAAATGGATGGAATATGTCAATTCCATAAACCGTCATGATGGCTCGCTATGGAAGCTCGCCAGGCGCGTTCGCGGAGGCCCCGCCGATTTTCCTGGAATTCTGCATCAAGGTGATGTAATAACGGATAACGTCGGGAAAGCGGCGGCCTTCGCTGACTACCTGGAGGGCATCTTTAGCGAGACACCAAACACGACTCCATTTCACGACACTGTAGATGCTGCAGTGGAAAACTTCATCTCCACAAAGTATCCTATCGCCCCGGAAGTGCTAAGTAAACTCTTAATAACTCCACTGGACATCAAGAGAGTTCTTGCCCGCCTACCCGGAAACAAAGCCCCTGGTCCTGACGGCATTCCGTATATTCTTCTCAAGAATATGCCGAATAAAGCCGTCATCCACTTTATGCACATTATAAATGCTATTTTACGCCTCCAACACTTTCCGCTACCCTGGAAGAAAGCGGTGATAATACTGTTTCCTAAACCGGGCAAAGATGCGAGGCTCACAGCCTCATATCGCCCAATTTCCTTGCTCGACACATTGGGCAAAGTAACTGAGAAGCTCGTAATGTCGAGAATGAATAATGTCGTTGAAAATCTGAGGATTTTGCTCCATGAACAGTTCGGCTTTCGCCGCGGCTACAGCACCACTATGCTCGCGGCGAAAGTCGCGCAAGACACGTTCAATGGCTTCAATGAAAGCAAGGCAACGGCATTGTTACTTCTCGATATAGAGAAAGCATTCGACAAGGTATGGCACAATTGGCTTATATACAAGCTTTTTGCTACTCATGGAATGCCACTACATATAGCATCCCTCATTGCGTCGTACCTTGCGAATCGCTCATTCTCAGTTCGTGTTCACAGCAATTTATCAGGTCCAAGGCGCATCAAGGCCGGTGTGCCTCAAGGAACAGTACTATCGCCGCAAATATTCAGTCATTTTATAGCTGACCTTCCATCACACCCCTCAACTTCCTTTGCCCTGTACGCTGATGACACTTTGATCTATTCACAATCGTCAGATGTACAGGTTGCAAAACAAAATCTCACTCAACATCTTAACCTTCTAGCTCCCTATTATAGGGACTGGAAAATTTCCTTAAATGCGGCAAAGACAGAGCTAGGTATTTTGACACGCAAACGTAATGTTGACTTAGCGCCAATAGTCGTTGGCAACACGGCGATCACGCCGAAAGACCCAGTCAAATACCTAGGGATAGTCTTTGACCCCAAACTCCTCTTCTCCAAGCACGTCGCGGCTATAAGGGCTAAAAACATCGCAACGCAAAAGACTCTAAATCCACTCATTCGGACCAGATCTTACATGAGCCCGACTAACAAACTCACGATTTATAAGACAATCATCAGACCGACTCTTCTCTACGGGGCGCCTGTCTGGTGCTCGGTAGCAAAGACTCACCTAAAGCACATACAAACAATACAAAACAGATACCTGCGGGCCGCTTTCTCCCTGACACTATGGGACAGAGTGCGTGTTTCAGAACTCCACAACATGGCGAATATAGAATATATCGACCAGCATGTTAACAAACTTGCATGCAAGTTTTATGAATATGGTATCAGGGGGTCAGAACTGACCGCAGGTATAGCAAACATACGATACAACCAACTTCAGCGACCTAAACATGGACCATTATACAGACACACAGACCTATTCTATCAAGAATTACGACCGCCATAAATGGCAAACATGCAAGCAAAAGCATCATTAACATTCAGTATGAAATAACAAACACACATAACACATGAATACGAACAAAGACTGAGTAGACATACAAACGCAACATAACAACCAGCACAAATAAACGTTCGTAAATTTCGATCATCATAAGCGGTGTAATTCGATCGAATCCAACGTCGATGACCGAGTTTACGAAAAATAAAAACCGATGCAACAAGACAGGCACGGGGAGGAGCCACCAGACCTAGTCGGTTCTGTGGGCGGAGTCTCCCCATGCGTACTTATATCAACAAGACAGACCGACTGACATCACTTACGCCACAGCTACGAAACCGCACGTGCCTCCCTCCCATGCAACCTCTGCGTGTTCCGAGCGACTAACTATATGTTGTAACCAGCCCTTAGGGCACCCATGTATACGTCGTATGTATGGTATATGCGACGATATGCATACTTCAGCTGGCAATTATGCCAATCACCTGTATACATATATTGTATATATTTGTATATATAAACGTTACATGTTTGTGCCGTCTTGAGTAAATTTTGAAGCAGGTTTTTTTTTGCAACACTTTTTCCTACGTAACTAACTAAACTTGACCCACACAGCAAATAACTAAATCTGAGCAATACAACCTTATAGGCAACGTAAAATTCAACTCAGTTGAAGGGAATATACCCATGTAACTGTATATAACTTGACCGCTAGTTTGACTAATCAATAGAAGGGCCGACATCAGCCCATAAGACGCAGATGTTTGGTACGCGAGTGCATTCGCGCAAGTGAAAAGTGCGAAGCGAATTCGTGAAACGAAGACATCTATCTTATACTATATAAAGATTAGTCATTAAGCATAAAAACATGTTCAATTTTGAATAAAGATTATATTGATTGATTGATTGATCAACTTATTTTTTTTTTAAATACGGACCTTTAATTTTTATTTAATTTTTTAGAAGCCTTTTAACTCACAAAACCAACGATATATCACACTTATCAATAAATCAACAAATCTAAATCTTTCCCATAAGAGATAATGTGTTAGACAGAGATGAGGCGATTTTTTTTGATCCGATTACAGTTATGAGAATTACCGCTATTGGACAAGTAGACGGTTTTTTACGGATATCTCTGGAAGTAGTCGGAATTTTCTAAATTTCTAGACGGCCTATCAATAACCCCTAAAATGCACAACTTTGTCCCTATTTAACAGACTATGTATCTCTTATGGTTTCCAGGATCCTAATGATGAGAAACGAATTTGTTACACCCTGTATAGTTCAATTTTAGTTCGCACATTTATTGGCCCCACTAACATAGCATTGTGATTTTCTTCAGCTTTCAAAGCTTAGCTCAGCTGAATATGGACCATTCAATATTTGAGCTCTTTATATCGACGATACTAATAAGGGAACGTTACTATGGAAACCACTATAGAATCTAATTTAAATAAACTGAAGAAAATTTGAACCGTCCGAACTTACTAACTCCAAACAGTTCCACGTCATCCTCTAAGGATATCATCAACATATTTAGAAGAATATAGAAGAATCTAACAACGGATGGAATCACTCAATTGTGCTTGCGCCCTCCGGCGAGTCTACCCCGACAATAATTATACCGTGCGTTAGATAAAAACATAGTACGAGAGCTAATCTTCTCGATGATTAGATAAGTCGGATGATCGATAGTTACGCGGATAGCATCAGGTGCGTTGCTTTGGCCGACACCCACCGCTTCGCAGATATGATCGCTGGTGTGGCCGACCACACCAAGACAGCGGCTTGTCCTTTGCAGGAGATTTATTATCTTGATGCGAGAGAGCAGAAATACATGAATAGGAATCGGCGGCAGTACCACCGCTAGTAACACGAACGACTTATTATTTTGACCAATGGTTAAGTTTTCTCGTTCTAGTGTGTTTCTACAGAACAGATGATATATATTAGATTGGAGGATCGTACCATATAGACGGTACTTTGAGGGGGCTTTGCAATTTTAAATAAACATTTTATGTCAGATTCATTTCGTTCAAAACCCAGAATTAAATTCATATTAGGTAATGTAATTAAGGGTTAGGCAAGAACATCAGTAGAGAACAATACGATTGAAGCCGCGCCTAGTCAATTGTACTGTCCCTAATAAGCATGTCTTCTTTCTAGGCCTTAACGGCGGGTTTTATTGGCCTGCCTTGAAATTTCGTTGGTAGGCCTGAGAAAAAGATCATCAATAAGTCTTAGATGTGTATTTCCCTCCTGGTATTTGCAGAATTATTAAAAATAGCACATGTAGATCAATAAAGGTAAGACATTTAGACAATTGTTTTGAAAAATTCACGTGCCACGCAAACATGGAAAAGGCGCAACAATTAAATTGAATATTCTCTAAATAGACTATGGAAACTTTCAGGCCACCCTGATGTACGAGCCGCCAGCAATATACAAATAATTTCCCGGTGTACCGGTCGTATTTACAAGTACTTACGGCCCGATTAACCCATCATGTATACGTCAGTCGGCGCTAATAAGCGTTTTAATTGGCAGGTCTTGCGATGCTGCACCAACCCGCCCGGCCGGACGTGGTTTCCTCTCATTGTATAATAAACTATGTATTATATAATCGAGAATAAGGTACATATTATTATAATATACCAATGGTAATAACGAGAAATCCGATCGGCACCACCACCGGCGCATTGCCACCAACGACGCCGTCATCTACATACAAACAGTCGTAAAAAGTGCGACGGGCCAGCGGAAAAAAAAGCTGGAAACGGGTCGGGGCGCTTTTTCGCGACGGAAAAAGTCACTCTTTAAATCGAAGCAGTTCGCCGGTATTTGCTATTAATACCGGGTGGCCAAAAAACATTGCCCATATATAAGTTAGTTTACCAATGCTAAAATTCGATAAAATTACTGTAAAATATGCTACAAGTATATGTTTCATACCACACACTGTATATTGTTTCAAGTACAACAACAAAGAGCATATTCAAAAGATCCCGATTGGAAACACCCCAAAATGGGATATTAAAATATATACAAAATATACATTTCCCGCAAGTTGTTGGCCCAACTCCGCCCTAACAACTCTAATAGCAAAGCAGCCGGATGAAAGTTTCTTACTCAAGCCTAAAATATGGTCCTCAAAATTTAGCTCACCATCAATTAGAACGCCAAGAAACTTAGACATTGAAGCATCTGGAGGAAGATCCCCATCCAACAGCAGCTCTGCCACATCACACTTAAACCCAACAATGTGAGTTTTAGTCAAGTTCAAGCAAAGGCGATTCGAGTTAAACCATTGTTTAATAATCCCCAGATCATTCACTATAATTTCCTTCCTAGTCTGTCACAATATTGAGGTGTCGTCAGCAAAAATGGTAAAGAGTCCAGAGGTATTAAGGTAGACAAGGTCATTGATATATAAGAAAACAGAGCCCTGCGGAACTACGCAGTCAACTCCCAAGACAGAAGACCTTTTTCCTGAGGTTACCCCAGTCTGAGAACGCCCCTCAAGATACGATTTAAGCCAGGAGTGAGCCACACCCCGGAAGCCGTATCTCTCATGCTTCGCCAGCAGTATTCTGCGAACCACACAATCGAATGCCTTGGACAGATCACAGAACACCGCCGCACATGTCCCACCCTTATTAAATCCAAAATAAACCCTCTCAAGGAAACTGTAAATGATATCATGGATCCCTTCAGATGTTTGAAACCCAAATTGCTTCTCAGTTATTAGGTTGAAGGGCCGAAAGTAGTTCCAGATTTTTTTCTTTACAAGTTTCTCTATAACTTTAGATAGAGTTGGGAGTGGAGAGATATGGGCGGTAATTAGATGGGTATTCCGAGTCACCACCCTTAAATAGTGGGATAACCAAGGACGACTTCAGGCAAGCAGGAAACACTGCCCTCGATCAAACAGAGAGGGCATCCAGAGCGCTGCGAAAGAACTTCGGCAGAGATTTTTTGGTTTTTATCTGAGAAATACCTCCACAATCTTGTCTGTACGTTTCGACAAAGCCAAATGAGCCGATGGTAGATATATTTCCCAGATACTACAAAGGGTCAGATTTAGGTGATAAATGCGTTGTAAGATTATTTGCTACGTTATAATAAAATTTATTGAGGTGTGAAGACAATGGCCCAAGCTGGTAAAATTCAGAATGTGCTGTTGGAAATGAGAAGATTGAATATAGAGATCATGGGAGTGAGTGAAATGAGATGGGCCGGCTCCGGCTACTGCGACATGGAGAGTTATAGAGTGTACTATTCTGGAACAACTAATGTCCCACAGAGTGGGATTAATTATCAGAAAGGATGTTGCTAGACACGTCACTAATTTTGTGTCTATGAACGAAACAGTCATGCTCCTACAATTGAATACGCCACCAGTGTACACCAACATAATACAGGTATATGCACCTACCACTGATCACAGTGAGGAAGAAGTAGAAGAATTTTACTCTCAGATTAAAGATCTTATAAAGAGACTCCCTAAACAAGAAATTCTTATCTTAATGGGCGACTTCAATGCCAAAATAGGTAAGGGAAGAGAAGGGAAACACATTGGACCTCTCGGGCTTGGCGTTAGGAACGTAAGGGGGGAAACTCTCAGTGTATTTGCATCCGAACATGACTTAGTAATAACAAACGCCTCCTATGAGTTCCCAGACAGACGACTATACACCTGAACTTTTCCCAGAGACGACGCAAAAGACCATATCATCCGAAACCAGATAGATTATATCTTAATAAATCGAGAAAACATACCCGGGTGCAGACATACAGTTGGACCACAATCCACTTGTAGGAAAATATAGGACAAAATTTAAGATTATACATAAAACAAAACAACCAAAATATAATCTTAGGAAACTTAAGAACGACACAGTAAGGAACCAAGTAAAGAAGGACTTCAACGATAAATGCAGACTGATTGCGGAGGAGACTGATAACACAGAAGAACAAATAATGATACTTGCTGAAACAATAGCTAATGTCAAAGATAGGTACTTGAAGAATGATGGAGCGAGACATAAATCATGGATGGCAGAAGAAATTTTGTTACTCATGGAAAAACGAAGAAAACAAAAGAACAGTTCCTCAACATACAAAAGCATACAAAGGGACATACAGAGGAAAATTCGAGAGGCCAAACAAAAACGATTGGATGAGAAATGCCAAGAAATAGAAGTTTTGCAAAGCAGATTCGATGAGTTCAATGTACATAGAAAGGTGAGAGAAGTTACAGGAAAGTTCAAAAAGAAAAATGTGGGAAAACTTGTAAATGATGCAGGAGAGTTGATTGTGGATAGAGAAGATATTAAAGAAACTTAGAAGAAGTGTATAGAACAGTTGTTTTTTGATGAGAGAGGAGATCCACCCCCCAGTCAGACTGAGTCCGGACCTGATATCATGAGAGAGGAAGTTAGAGCTGCCATTAATACTCTAAAGGAAGGAAAGGCTCCAGAGCCGGATGGAGTACATTCGGCATTCATCAAGCTTCTTGACGATGAGTCCATCACATTCCTGACTGGCATTTTTAATAGCATCTACAATACTGGGAACATTCCAAAAGCTTATCTCTGAATTTATAATGTTACCAAAGAAACAGGAAACCAAAGCATGTAGTGACTACAGAACAATTAGTTTTATGAGTCGCATGCTAAAGCTGTTCCTTAAAAGCATGCATCGAAGAATCTATAAAATCTGCGAGGAAAGATTGTTCACATACACAATTTGAATTTATGAAGGGCATGGGTACAAGAGATGCACTTTTCTGTCTACAAATATTGTTCCACGTGTGATATTTTTGCCTGTTTTGTATACTACCAGAAGGAGTTCGATAGAGAAAAACACGAAAAGATGATAAACGTCTTGATGAATACGGAGATGGATGATAAAGCTCTAAGGATCATCAGCTACTATTAAAATTAATATGGAAGAGCAAACCAACACAGTAAACATTCTTCGAGGAGTTAGGCAGGGCTGTTTCCTGTCACCACTCATATTTAATCTCTACTCAGAGAAAATCTTTAAAGAGGTCCTTGAGAATACCAACATAGGAATTTTGCTGAATGGAGAACGAATGAACAACATCCGGTACGCAGACGATACTGTGGTTTTCACTGACAACATGAACAACTTACAAGAACTAATGAACAAAATAAGAGACGTCAGCAGTAACTATTGCTTAGAAATTAATATTAGTAAAACCAAATTCATGGTAATCAGTAGAGAAACTGGTGGAAGATACGGCTTAACGATCAACAACATACCAATAGACAGAGTAACATAGTTCACCTATTTGGGAACCATGATCAATGATAATTGGGACCATTCACAGGAGATCAGGTGTAGAATAGAGAAAGCAAGGGCCGCCTTCAACCAAATGGCTAAACTGTTTAAAAGTCACAACCTCAACGTCGACATCAAAATCAGACTACTCCGATGCTATATTTTCTGGATTCTTTTCTATGGGATGGAGTCATGGACATTAATCGAGGCAACACAAAGAAGACTCGAAGCCTTTGTAATGTGGCTTTACAGGAGGATGCTGAGACTATCATGGGTGGACAGAGTGACCAACAAGGCAGTGATGAAGAGAATGAAGAAGGACTTGGAAGTAATGAACGCCGTCAAGGGAAGAAAGCTTGAGTACCAAGGATATATTATGAAGAACGAAAGCAAATATCACCTTTTAAAGTCCGTTCTTCAAGGGAAAGTTTATGGCGCAGAAGGCCACCAGGAAGAATGAGAATATCATGGCTTAAAAACTTAAGAACATGGTTCCCAAAAACTACTACCGAACTATTTAGAGCAGCCGTGAACCAAAGTCATCATATCCAGGATGATCGCCAATATTCTGAACGAATAGGCACTTGAAGAAGAAGAAGAATTAATTAGGACTATTGTGAGATGGCTTAAAATTATAAAAGCTATTAATTAAGGCCCAACTCTACGTTTGCCAATTTTTTGCTTTAGAGGGTCTGTTATTATAGTGAGAGATACTGATACTGCCTTTATGGTATTCCTAAAAATGCTACGATATTTATTGCAATAATTTTTGACATTCTGGCTGTTAGTGAATTTTTTAACATATTTCAGAGGACGGAGGTTCCTACCCGAAATCCTGAGCCCTCCTATGATCCATGGCTTTTCTTTTTTTACCTTTTTTCCTAATCAACCGTACATAAATGATTAAACTCATTGAAGTTAGCTATACTAAAAATTCTACCAGGACTACACGTGGAGGCTCGAGCCAAATTTCCTGAACAAGCAATGATGCCACTCATGTCATGATCGGACAATCCCGCATTAACAGCTGAAGAGACCACATTTTCGTAATTTGAATATAAATAATCAGTTGAACTTTCACCTTGTCGTTGGTGGAGGGGTTCAGTAGTCTTCTTCCAGGGAGCGACGCCGGCGGTAGCGTAGTAGCTACTTGAAGTGGTGAAGTCGAAGCTAAGAAAAGTTCACCCGGCAACGTCTGGCCCAGCTTGGGCGGCTGAATTTACAACTCACCATCCCGTCTAGCCAGCTTGGCATTTTATGGCTAAATACCCCCTATGAAGGAATGCCAATTGTTAAAATTTTAGTACCCCAGGCGAGTAGAGATAACTGCTCAGAATCTTGAACTGACAGTAAATCAGTCTGTCCCATGGATTCTGGGGGGACAAAAAATTGGCATCACAGAGAGCGACATCCAAATATTGGACACTGCAAATAGCGACATACAATGTTAGGTCTTTGCACTCCGAGGCACGATTGAGCGAACTGGAGCATATTAAATGGGACGCGGTTGGCCTCTGCGAAATTAGAATACGTGGGGAACAACTCTACAAATTGAAATCTGGACACACTTTCTATCATGCCGGCGAGGAAAATGTCTCTATCGGAGGAAGAACTAGCTTTATGGTCCACAAACGTCATAACAAAAGTATCGAATCGTAGGGTCATCTACGTAACGCTCAGACTAAATACGAGATACTGTGTCAAGATTATACAAGTTTACGCACCAACCGCTGACTATACAGATGAGGAAGTTTATCTTTTTTATGAGGACATAAGCCGAGCTTAGACAGCTCACAGGACCCTCTTTACATTTTTGTGAGGCAATTTTAATGCTAAAATATGGTTGAAATCTGATGAATCGGAAACCCAATTGTCCAGTTTATCTGCAGCGTATCCGGAGGCTACAGCAATATACCAATTACACCATTTACAATTCAGAAACTTTTTTATAGGAGATGTTAACAATATTGAAGATTATGAAGGTGACGAACTTTGTGAGAAAGTCAATAGGAAAACTGATCTACAATTTACTATAGGATATCAAAATGCGCGGGCCCTAAACAGCAAGACCAGGGATTTTTATCATGCAGTGCAACTGACTGAGAATGAATATGACGCCACCGCCATAACAAAAACCTGGCTTTCCAACACCGTATATGATAGTGAATTTTTTCCTGATAATTTTCTTGTCTTTAAGAATAGAAACAGAAAATATACTAAACGTGGTGGAGGTGTGCTAGTGGCGGTTAAGAAAACATATAGGTGTATATTGTTAAAACTAGATTTTAACAGTCCTGACATACATTTAGTGGGTATAAAATTGTATATAAATAATTATCTGTCTAGGTATGTATTGGTAATCTATATATCAACTAGATGCTCTATGAGCACCAGAGATGTTGTTATGACGGGACTTCAGTGTCTTGTAAGGGGGAGCACTTTTGGTTTTGTTAATGCAGACCATCATCATCCACCTTTGGGTATAGAAATCAAATTAAAAAATGCAAAACATAGGTTTCTACCCGGCAATGGTGGCACCACTAGCAATTTTAATTTTCGAAAAGCTGATAATTGTGCAATAATACCAGTTACTTCAAAATACTAACTGGGCTGTTGAATATTTTTATGATAAAATCAATGACATTTTTAGAATATATGTACCAAAAAGTAAATCACTTGTGCGCAGGTATCCTGTATACTTTAGTAAGAGTATTATTAGAGACATCAAAGAGAAAGATAAACTTAGAAATAAATTTAGAAAAACTGGTAATCTATGTTATCAAAATCAATATACTGAGTTACGCTCAAAAATAAAAAGAGACATTAAAAATGTCCATGAACAATACCTTAACAAAATCCAGCTTGATATTAATCAAGAACCAAGATCTTTTTGGCAGTATATAAATAATAACAAAAAATCATCAAGTACTCCTAGTAATGTGCATTTGGATAATATTGAATACACTGAGGGCCGGAGTATCTCAAATGCCTTTGCCTCATACTTTAGCTCGGTATACAATGATAATAATATTCACAATCCATCAGAAATTATGGACATTTCTGATGCCTCTGATGTACTCTGCATTGCAGAGGTCACATATGAGGATGCCTATGATGCTGTGAAAAAACTTAGAATTAACAGAGCAGTTGGGCCGGACAACATTCCGTCCTATATTTTTAAGGGCATGATAGGATTTCTGGCTGAACCACTTGCTACCCTATCAGAGGGTCAAAGCAAATATATACTGCCCAAGATCAAGAAGGGAAGCAAGAATCACCGACAGGACAAGACAACTGATACAAGAGAGAAGGAGGCGAAGAAGTGAAGCAGTAACCACCGGTGAAGAGTTGAGAGAAATGAATAAACAAATATCTAGAGCGATAAGGAGGGATATCAGAGGATATGAGAGAAAAGAGATCGAGCACACTATAGAGAATAATTAAAGTATGAAAGTACTTCGCAGGAAACTTACAAACGGAAAAAGAGAATAATGCAAAATGAGGGACAGACAAGGAAACATTACGACCAACAGAAAAGAAATACTGAACATTGTGGAGGAATTTTACCAACTACTATATAAAAGTCGTCACCCTGCGCCAGAACTTTTGACATCTGAAAGAGGCATTGTCAATCAGGGTTTAAAGGAATTACCGGACATTACAACAGAGGAAATAAAACTGGCTCTGAAAAAACCAAAAACAACAAATCACCGGGTGAAGGTAATGCATTATTTATTTATTTATTTAGTACTTACATGCACACCACAGAGCAAAGCTCCAAATGGTACGAAAAGAGTTAAAAACAATTAATCGTAGGACATTATATAAAACATTTGCAACACTTAACATTCAATACATATTCGATAATAAAACGTGTAAGAAGAATAAAAAAAAAAGTTCAAGACACAATACGCTTCAGTGAGTTGAGACTTATGTTAAAAATATGTAGGTGGTTAAACTTGTCGTTGTACATTGTAACCATTCGATCCACAAATGCTCTTTGTCCGTAGTTGGTTCGGTGATAATGTTGGTGAAACAGTTGTTGGTGTCTTAAAGTTCTCGCTGGTATCTTGAGGTATAGGAGTCTCAGTAAATCGGCACAATCAATCTTCCCGTTGATCAGTTTATGAAGAAAAAACAGAAGCTGGTTCTCTCGTCTAGCTTGCAGCGATTTAAGACCGCAGAGCAGGAGTCTAGTGTCATAGGACAAATCAGGGGAAACGATGTTTATACAATAAATATTTAACAAATTTATTCTGCACCCTTTCGAGCCTAGATATGTGACACTGGTACTGCGGGCACCAAATGGTGCTGCAGTATTCAAGTATACTGCGCACTAGAGAGTTGTAAAGTGTCGTAATTGCCCTGGTGTCCGTCATCAATGCAGTGTTCCTCTTTATAAATCCAAGCAGCCGCAAGCCTCTCGAAACTATTTGATCCACATGTAAAGTGAATGACAGATCTTTGTCAAACAACACCCCTAGATCATTAAAGACAGTTATCAATTCCAGAGCCTCACTATCGATGGTGTAATTGTGGTCAATTTGATTCATCCCCTTGTAAAAGCTCATTTTTTTACATTTCTTGACATTTAGTTTTAGGCAGTTTTTCTTGCACCATAAAACCAGGCGCTCCAGATCTTGTTGGAGTCCGGTGGACGATGTTTCCGCAATATTATAAAATTTTAGGTCATCGGCGTACATAAGAAAGTCCGATTCTTCAAAACATGACGAGATGTCGTTGACAAATAGGGAAAACAGAACTGGACCAATGTGGGACCCCTGAGGCACACCCGACAACACCTGGATCTCCCTAGATGTAGCCCCGCCTATGAGTACACGCTGCCGACGATCCGACAGGTAGCTTGTAACCCAGTTCAAGTAGTGAGAGCCAATTCCAATCTTTGAGAGCTTTATGAGAAGCAGCTCATGGCTAACACTATCGAATGCCTTAGATATGTCCGTGTATATAACATGGACTTGCTTTCCCATCTCCAGACTGGTAGCTAGGAAATTTTGATACACCGCTAGGTTGGAATTTGCTGAACGCCCCTGGAAAAAACCGTGCTGATTTTCGGTTATATAGTTTTTGTAGGTACGGAAGATCTCATCTGTCAGAATTGATTCCAAAATCTTGGACAACGTGGATAGCATTGATACACCTCTGTAATTACCGATTTCGGTCCTATCGCCGGACTTGTAAATGGGAAAAAGGGTGGAATGCTTCCAGAAAGTTGGGAAAACTCCTTTGTTGAATGTTTTTTGGAAGATGGTGCAGATTGGTGCAGCAAGCGACTGCGAACAACGATTTAAAAATATAGGTGGAATTCCATCTGGGCCGGTGTTTTTACTGCAGTCAAGTTCCTTGAGCTTCGATGTAACTTCGACTATGATGAATTGATGCTGGAGTAGCGTGCTGCCCTGCACAATACTCTCGTGTATTTCAGGATCCACAGTAATCCCGGTGTGATCGGTATAACTTGATTGGAAGTGAGCAGCGAAGGCATTTGCTATTTCTTGAGGACTTTCGAGGAAATTGCCATCGTTTTGCATTCTTTTGGGTATGCCAGAATCCTTTTTCAATGAGTTTATAAAACCCCAGAAGTGTTTTATATTTTCCGGAATCATATGTTCTGCGGATGCGATGTGCGAGGCATAACAAAGCTCAAAGTGAAACTTAGTTTCCCGGCGAACACTTGAGTATATCTGATAGTCACACTCGCTTCCAGAGCTCTTGTATCTTCGATACAGTTTATTCTTATGAGCTATCATCTTTTTTAAAGCAGGAGAGTACCATTTTGGGAATTTGCCACTCGTTACTATTTTGGTTGGAACGTGTGTGTCGATCGCTTCTTGCAGAATGTCGTAGAATTGTCGCACCAGAAGGTCTGTATCTTCCTGGCTATCAAGGAATGACCAGTCAGCGTTGTTCAGGAAGAGATTTACTTTTCGGTAACCAGCCATTGGAAACTGGTGCAAAGTGATGTTAATCTTATTGTCTATAAACTGTAACGTGTGGCTATCAAAGAGGAATTCTAGAGAGGGATGGTGTTCGTCACATTGTACTAGTGAAAATTCGCTTTTGGTTATTTTGGAGTATCTTATATCGCTGACAAATACTAAGTCCAATATTCTACCCAGAGCATTCGAAATATTGTTGCGTTGCTGGAGCTCCAAGAAGTACATACAGTCTATCACAGCTTCCTCTATGGGATTACGGATACCCGTTGGAGTCAAACAACCTTCTTCTTCGAGCCATCTCACGCCAGGCAGGTTGAAGTCGCCGAAGATGAAAAAATTGGCGTTGTTATATTTGCTGGCTACGCTTTCACAGCTGTTTGTAAAGTGACTGTAAGCGTCGAGGGCTGATCCAGGAGGGAAGTAAACACAGCAAAGAATTTCCTTGCTGCTACCAAAGTTTGTTTCTACCCAAACGCTCTCATAGTCAAGGCTCTTGAAAGCGGAAACTGTTCTCGAGTGGTACTCCGACTTGATGGCGATAAGGACGCCACCGCCTCGGCTGCAGTCCAGTTGGTCATAGTCGCGATCGCAGCGAAATACTGAGTAATTTTCAGTGAAAAACTCTGATGAAAAGTGATCCCGGGAGAGCCACGTCTCCGTAAGCATGATGCAATCATAATCGCTGTTACCAACGGACATCATAAATTGCGGTGCTTTAGTGCGCATTCCCCGAACATTCTGATAGTAAATCGAGTTAAGGTTTTTGTTATGGACTCTGTAACTTGGGTGTGACGACGTTAATTCCAATATCGGAGGATGATCTGATTCAGATTCGTTGAATCAATTTAAAAATTTGTCTCGTGGTTTACTGATGCGTTGACGTGTCTCCGCTGCCTAGGTCTGGTGGAGCTCAGTGGAGCTATAACTTCATTCCATAGAAACCGGGTAATTTTAAGCTTCCCGTTTAGGGTTGGTGTGCAGAACGAATTTTTTTCCTCTTCAGTTGTGAAATTGTCCATACTCAGAAATACTGAGTTGTTCGTGTCATTGTGGACGTGCTTGTGAATGTTCGAGTTAAGTTCGTAGATAAAGTTGTTGAGGACTGGTCTCTTTGAGGCATATGCAGGACCTATTATGATTAAATTAGATACATTGGAGATATCCATTTGACGCAGTCAAAATAGGCGGTCAACGCTTACTCCAAAAACTAAAAGCTCTCTTCACTCTCTGTCTCTTTAATAGCACAATTCCAGAAAAATGGCACAATTCTATCGTGATCCTATTACATAAAAATGGAGATATTGCGAAATTGAAAAACTACAGACCAATAAGCCTTCTCAGTCACCTGTACAAACTTTAGAACAAGCAGGTTTCGATGACGGCTTTGGCACTAATGACCATTTACAGAGCATTAAAACATTGGTTGAGAAAACAACCGAATATAATAAGCCTCTGGCCCTGGCTTTTGTCGACTTTCACAAGGCGTTCGACACCATTGAATTGGATGCGGTTTTGGGGGCACTCCAGGAATGCAGAATTGATTACCGATACACTAAACTTATCCATAACATGGAGAAAAATGCAACAATAACGGTAAAGCTACATGAAAATACCAACCGCATACCCATTGGCCGAGGTAAAAGGCAAGGAGATACGTTGTCCCCCAAGTTGTTCATCACAGTTATGGAAAGCGCATTCAAGAAACTCGGTTGGCACCAAACAGACGTGAAACATCGATGGATATAGTACTGATTTCGGATAGCCTCAGAGACATAAGCCTGATGCTACGGGATCTACAGGAAGTGTGCGCGAAAGTTGGCCTGAACATCAACATGTTAAAAACAAAATTTATGACAAACCTTGTTCCCAGTGGTAATATAAACATTGGTACGAACGAAATTGAGCTGGTGGATAGTTATATATACCTCGGCCATGAAATACGCATTTGCAGAGATAACCAAACGCGTGAACTGGAAAGAAGAATCGCCCTCTCATGGGCAGCATTTGGGAAGCTGAGGCATATACTAAAGAGCGACATTTCAATCACTTTAAAAAGAAAAGCTTTTAACCAATGCGTGCTGCTCGTTATGACGCATGGCTCCGAAACTTCAACGTTAACAACCACAACTGCTAAGAAGCTCAAAGAAACGCGGAGAAAGATGGAGATGTTGATGCTTGGTGTGACCCTGAGAGATCACATACGAAATCAATGTGACACTTGAATAGATCAGCCAAATCAGCATCGAAACGATTTTACTTTCGGAGTTCCTCCAGGTCATCATATAATGCATTTGGAAGTTCGTCATTTTCAAATCTTTGTTGACAGTCAGAACAGTATATTTTTGGTTTGCTCAATTTTGTGTGACTCTTAAAGTCTCTTTAAGCAACTAGGATAAAAAAAGTCTCTTTAAGCAACTAGGATAAAAAAAAACGTTAGTGCGACACAACAAAATTAGATATAAGACTTATTTGCACAACATTTGAACTTGAATTTTGCTGCCATTCATGAGTTTAAAAATATTATCCAATGTACAAGGTTTAGTACAATCCAAACAACCACACAACACAAACAAGAAGGTTAAAGTGATTAAAATGAATCTTCTAAATGACATTTCTACACAATGCCATCCTAAAACTCTACAATAAAGAACACTGGATAACAACAAACATACAAATCATTATTTACTAAGAATTTTTTGCCCACCTTCAAATATGAGTAGAACCTATCACAATTTTTTGCACCTGATTTTAAATTATTCATAGAAAGTAATATATTTTTAGTGTTTTTCCTATAAAAAAAGTGTTTGATCACTTTAGATTGTTGATTAATGAAATGCTTAACTATTAAGCTTTATTTTCATATAAAACACCGGTAGGGATAAATGGACAGTTCAGGGCCCTCCACCGTGGAGATGCGCAGTAGCTAAAGTCGTCCACGTGGGCTACGCCATGACAGGACAGACAGACAGAATAGACAGGACAGACAGGACATACAGACAGGACAGACCTACAGGAAAAACAGGACAGACAGAACAAACAGGACAGACAGGATAGACCGGACAGACAAAACAGATAAGACAGACAGGACAGACAGGACGGACAGGACAAAAAATGGCGTAGCCCACGTGCGCAATTTTTGCTACTGCGCATCTCCTCCACGGTGGAGGGCCCTGAACTGTCCATATATCCCTACTAACACCACTTTTAAATTTGACTTTAAACCATCTGAGGAGCAAAAACACAGCACACGAAATTTTCAACTTGTATCTCAAAAATACTAAATCTCGAAAAATCTTCAAATTTATCAGATTTATAGCAAATTTTATGTAGATTTCAAATATCAATAGGAGAAGCTTGAAATTTAACGCATATTGCAGATACATTCAATTTTCCAGATCAGTGCACCTTTCAGTTATTACACAAAACGAGGACTTTGCTATAAATTCGCTCTAGTGCAAAAAATACTAAACAGTCTCTAAAAAATATGAAATTTACAAAATTTATAGCAAATTTTATGTAGATTTGGAATATCTATAGGAGAAGCTTTAATATTGAAGCATCTTGCAGATATCTTCAATTTTCCAGATCGGTGCACCTTTCAGTCATTACTCAAAAAGAAAAGTTTTCTACATATTCAGTCTATTGTAAAAAATACTAAACGATCTTAAAATATCTTGGAATTTATCACATTCATACCAAATTTTATGTGTATTTCGAATATCAATCGAAGAAGCTTTAATATTGAAGCATCTAGCAAGTATGTTCAATTTTTCAGATCGATGCACACTCAGTCATTACCCACAAAAGAAGACTTGTCTACATATTATTCACTATATCGTAAAAAATACTAAACCCTCTTGAATAATTTTGAAATTTATCACATTCATAGCAAATTTTATGTAGATTTCGAATATCAATGGGAGGCTTGAAATTGATTAAAGATGGCGTCGGTGAACATCGTGTCCGAATTTGATCCCTAAGAACACGCGAATTTTGTATGTTGCAGGAAAGTATCAGTCGGGCTCTCGTGTGAATAAAGTGTGGAAAGGTATTCCATTCATCTTGCCCTGCAAGAGATTGGAAGGAAACGGTGAAAATCCTCGGAAAAACACGAGAAATATGCTCAAAGTATGACCAAGATCAAAGTCCAAAACACACTTCAGAGGAGGACAATAACAAAGAGAAGGACATCGAACCTACCTCAAGGTGCTGGTGGATGAACTAAGAAGCAAAAACCAAATCCTTGAAGAAAACAACTCGCTGTGGCTGTTGAGAGGAAAAGTGATAAATTTAAAAGAAAAACTCTCCATATAGGCGTATATCAAAATGTAAACAAAGAACCCAAAGAATCCACAAGGCGGGAAAAGGCTTGTCAATGTCAAAATTGTCAAACCACTGGCGACAATGACAGAGCGAAGTTGGCGCTAACTGGGGAAGTGGCTTTTGCTACCAGGGACGAGGCTTCGTTTAAACCGGCGGCGGCGTCAAACGAAAGCTCCCCGAAAACTTAGAAAACTTAGCAGAGGCTTTGGCAGCAGGGGCTTTGGCAACACCGGCAAGCGGCATCATAAACGACACACCGCTGCCAAATCTGGCTGACACACAGGATCATCTGGTGAAACTCCAAGCTTGGTGGTAAAACCGCCCAACCAAGCGGTAAATAATTCAAAAAAGTGGGAAATTCAAAAACGTAGAGGCTTTAAAAGTACTAATTGAAAACTGAGAAAGGCAATAGATGAAAATACCAGGCCCAAACCAGTGCGAGGTAACTTCGAGGCAACCACATATTGAAAACAGCAAATAGAGTCTTTGGCTTGTTTATTTCAGGCTTCACACCTGACACGAAAGGCGCAGATATTCGGTCTTTGCTAAATAGCAAGGGCCTAGGTGAGGGGTGTTATTGTGAAAAAATTAACACAAGAAACAACACATTAAAAAGTTCATTCACTGTCCAACAAAACAAGCAGGATGCTTATATGTCCCCAGACCTTTGCCTGAAGATATACTGTTGAACGATTTCTTGAATCTACAGAGCCGACAATCGGCAAGAATCCTGGACCGTAGGAAGCAGGAAAAACACCAACCACAACAGTAGATAACATTTCTACTCTCATATGTAAAATCTCTTAGAAATAAAGTTAATGAGTTTGGCAAGCTTTCTTGCTGACAAAGACCTCAATGTAATGGAGCTAACTGAACATTGGATGACAAAGGATGAGGTTCAGACCATACAAGTCGCTGACTTTTTAGCTGCTAGCTGCTTTGCCAGAAAACAAAGCACGGGGGGCAGTAAATAGAGATTTTGATGTCACGTCTATAGACTTTTTAGATAATTTTAATGTAGAAAAATGCCTTGAATGTTCTGGTATCTATGTAAAAAGTTTTTATATATTTTAGTATTTTACAGGCCTCTTCAGGGTAATTTTGACACCTTTTTAGCAAATATCGAAAACATTTTGAACAAATTAGGTATTCTTCTAAATATGTTAATGATATATTTAGAGGATTACGTAAAACTCACTGATCTATACAAATGGATGAGCATAATGCATGTGTCATCTGAAGAGAAATTGATTACGCGTAGGCGTAAAAATGTGTTTGTGCGCACGATTCCCAGTCATATTCTTTAATACCTCGGCATTACTGATCAAGCGCAATAACACTCAATCCGTCAGTCAAATGTCAAAATCGCCAGCTGTTCATCCACGCGTCGATTACGTCGATCAAGTCAGCAGATGGTATTGGGGTCTGCATTGTTGGCCTTCACTTCGGCGATCCGGGTTCAAATCCCGTCGGTTTTTTTTAAGTAAACAGTTTTTTTTTTGATTTTTGTGTTTTTCTTGGGTATTGCTTGGGTTAGCACTTGGTTACTTTCCTTTTCTTGAACCCCGGAGCGAGCGAAGCGTGCGGAGGGCCATATACTTGCCAATTGCAGGTCTTTAAATCGCATGCATTCACAAGTGCACTACGAACTCAAATATCGCGATCAGTTAACCTCATGTTTTAAAAAGCGTCTATCAAGATCAAGTGTAATTTTCGATGCGGCGAAACGAATCCATGTCTCTACGTTCTAGCAAAACTTCTACAACGCCTCGTTGGTGTAGTAGACAGAGTGCTTGCCTGTCATTCCTGCGCTGCGGGTTCGATTCCCGTCAGTCGCGACAGATGTTTTTTTTATTGTTTTCTATTAACTTACCTTTTTTCTTAATTTTGTGTTAGTTTGGGTTAACCTTGGGTTAGTTTGGGTTAGCACTTGATTAGTTACTGTTGATTGAGCCCCGTAGCGAGCGAAGGGCCATGCAAAGCCATAATAATACCTATTATTCGTTTCGCTGCATCGAAAATTACGCCTGATCTCTAGACGCTTGTGTATTTTATTCTGTTTTGTCTGGTATTTGCTTTTAAGGCGCCAAAAGAACCCAATGAACCCATATATATTCATCCATGGTATTTATCTATGATTTTACTCTAATGATTTAGGCAATAATGGTGCAAACTTAGTTTTTCATTGAGATTTTTACCAAATAACAGTGATTGATGAGAGTGGTCTTCTAAGTGAATTTAGTAATGTACTATGTACTGAAGAAGTTTTGATACAAAAATCAAAACTATTATATCAAAATAAACAAAATAAATTTATAAGTACGGACCTGCTCACGTTTTCGAATTACAATAAGCATTGTTACAGTGCGCAAACGCAATCATCCCGACATTTGCTAGAGTTTGTTTACATTTTGACGTCGTAAATTAGTCATTTCGGTGAAAGGTTATTGCTTATCCATTCGTATAGATCAGTGGTAAAACTGTTTTGGGTTAGTTTGGGTTAGCACATGCGCAATTAAGTGATAGCGTCCGTTACCAGGCTATTTATTGATGATATTCTGAGTGGGTGGTGTGCAATGTTTTATCATTAACCTGAATTCCAATTTATATTAAAATAAAGTAAGCTCGAACAGTTCAAATTTCCTTGAGTTTATTTAAATTAGATTCTATAGTGGTTTCCATAGTAACGTTCCACTATTAGAATGGTTGATATAAAGGGCTCAAAAATTTAATGATCCATATTCAGCTGATGTCTAATCTTTGAAGAAAATCAAGAAAATCAAGTGTGCGAACTAAAATTAAACTATACAGGGTGTAACAAATTCGGATTACGATCTCGAAAACCATAATAAATACATAGTCTTTTAAATAGGGTCCACTTTGGAACAGACCATCACAGAGAGCCACCGCCTCGCCCATGGGCGAAGCGATGGCTCTCCGTGTTGTTTTGAGGGTTTTGGCTCTGAAAAAAACAATAAAGGTGGCCATAAGGCCCATGGCCTGTCTCGACAATATTTTCCTGCACGTCGCTTGGGATAGTTCTGTCTCAGCTTCTCCTGTTGACCATCTATGATCATTTGGGACAGCAACTGGAGTTTAAAGAGGCGATTACACCTAGTGGCGGAGCTGTTGTGAGATAGATGCTGGAGATAAGCGCATTGTCAACAATGTCAAATATCACCTGATGAATTTAATGCTTTTTGTTGGCAACATTGCACACAACTTAATTAAAGATATCCCAGAAACCCATGTGTACTCTGTGGAAACTCTGAGAGTCCTCCCTCTGCCTTACCACTCTTTTTCCTTTCGGGAAGTTGCTTTTAATAAGGTTAGAGACATAATTAGCGGTATTAAAAGTAAAAGTGCCACTGATATGGTCTAAGCACAAAATTTTATGGAGTCTGTCATTCCTTTAACAAAGCTGTTAAACTGTTGCCTTCGTAAAAGCACTTTTCCCAAAGTCCTCAAACGTGTGTTAGTTACACCTATGCACCAGAAAGGAAATCAACATTTACCTGAAAATTACAGGCCTATTTCAAATAACAGTCTTTTTCGAACATAGGGGCTTGCTTACAGATTGCCCGTTTGGTTTCAGGAAGGACAGAAATACAACTTTGGACATAGTTGACTTGGTCTCTTGTGTGCTGGAGTCATTTGATGAGTATACTGCGTCCCTCTTCTGCGACCTTAGTAAGGCCTTCGACTGTGCCCCTCATAGCATTCTCAGTATTCTCATCCAGAAGCTACGAGAGTATAATTTTGGCCATGTTAGTTTGACCTTATTCTGAAAGAACCCAGGCAGTGTGGGTGCAAGGCGTGAAATCGGTGGAGAATGATATTAATATTGGGCTTTATTTTGGGTCCAATTCTCTTCTTAACGACCTACCATTGGTGTATACAAATGCTAAGTTCATACTCTTTGCCAATGACACAACAATATCTCTTAGAACTTCTACTCTTAGTGATGCTGTGGGGGAACCTGCGGTGGTGAAGGAGCGGGTTGAGGTCTGGTTCGCATCACATATGCTACTTTTAAATGGTGATAAGACTGAAAAATTGGTGTTTTCATTGATAGAAATGGGTAATGTAAACGATGTTCAACAGGTCAGGATCCTGGGTGTCTGACTTGATCCGGGACTGGTTTAGGATGCCCACATCTAGATTGGCAAAATGTTTATATATTCTACGCAGCCTCTCGAGTTCCATGTCCCTGGATACTCTAAGAGCAGCATACTTCAGCCTGTTCCATTCCACCATGGCCTACTCTATTCTCGCATGGGGCCATGCGGGTCAGTCGGTAAGAGTTTTCGGTTTGAAGAGGAGGGCTGTTAGAGTTATAAATGGATTAGGCTACAGGGATGACTGCAGTGATGTTTTCCGGCAGCTTCATGTAATGACACTGCCATCTGTCTATATTTTCTTCTTAAATGTCTCTTATTATTCTTAATGTTATTTTTGACTTATTAACTGACATTATGTCAAATGTCATCTATCATATGGCAATTTTGACAAATAATGTCAAATGTTAATTTCATCAATTGTTTTTCTTCACTTATCATACTTGTAATGCATTTGGGATTCTTCACTATTTTGTAAAATCCACTATAATTTTTATGGTTCGGTTTTCCCGTATTTGTTCTTCCTTTCTTCTCAAATAAACTCATGAGGTCACTTCAAAATAGTCAAAAAGAGCCACAAAAAGTATCATTAATGTAGCACTGCAATAATTAATTTTTGTCAATTATTTCCTTCCTAGAGAGATTTACTTTCATTTTTCATTTTATTATACAATTGACTTTACGTACACCAAAATTAATTAAAAATATAATCGGCAAAATAATAACTGTTAATAAGCTTTCAAGCGTCCGTAATAGGAACTTTTCTCAGGACCTTATCTCGTTTAACAATGTTAACATATTTTAATACTAATTATTGCTATTAATTAAGACACACATTTGAATTCTGGTAATAAATAATTATTATTAGTAGAATCATAATCAACGTGCATTTTTCACATCATTGTTAACCTGGGAGTAATAATTTAGCCTAGAATTTATACATAAGATCGTAAGTAATAAGTTACATGCAGATGATAAAACATTCCCTGGAAATGTATGTTCATTCCGGAATATATTTAAATAAATTATTTCTAGCATTTATGAATAAATAAAAAATGTTTTCCCACTAAAGCTTCATTATTTGTATTTATGGTTTGGAAACTAAATTTACTAAAATAGATGTAAACCTGCTCATTGAATGCAAACCTTATTTCTTTAATAAGGCGTTAATAATCAATTTACCTTTGGCAGAGACGCCACTGATAGGAACGCCTCGTGCTTTCCGTTAATGTAGAATGTCAACCAATGGAAGCGTGAAGAGTGCGGAGTGTCATAAACGCCACGTTGCCGGAAGTAACTAATTTTGAAAGCCAAATAACTTCCTTATTTTCAAAGGAAAATTCAGTGAGTGTCTGGCAAAGTTTCCACAATCGAAGAGAGAATAATCTTTAAAAAGAGACACCCAATTTGCATCTGTTTTTTACACGACTTTAAAATGGTTTTTAATTGATTTTCTAAGATCATTGCCCCCAAAATGGCTCATAATCAAAATATAGAGGGAGAGAGTGAGGGACACTAAGTTTAGTAAAATGTCTCTATTAGTTATAGCCCATTTGAAAATGTTACTGGCTATGTTGTCTTATTTTATGTTGTAATTTACTTCTCACAACATCATCGCTAACGTGACACTGTTTGCCAGATATATATCATTTAGTTGAATTTTTATTTTTAATTTAAATCGTTTTCTAGATCCACCTCTGCCGTCGTATATCCACAAGAACAAATTATTACTTAAGGACCCACCTGGGACGGCAATGACCTTACCGTATAGTTAAGTAATGATTATCTCTGGTAGGGAATAATTAAAATTATAATGTATGCAAAAAAAATTATATTCGATCCGAGATTGATTCAGATTGAAGGCGTCCGTTCCTAGTGATTAGTTTGTGGATTTAAACGGTTTTTTTGCCTGGTACAGCTTCATTCTGATATTTGATCGGACGGCTTGGGTGGTATGTATTACATACCGGGTGATTCAATTCAAAAGCATTATCCTGTATCAGCGTTATCATTTTAAAAAATTTAGAAGTTTTGGCTTTCCCCTGGTATTCAAACATCATCATTATCTCGAAAAGTGTGCCATGAATTGTACATGAATGATATGCTTACTACAAATGTTTTGATGTTCTTTTGTTGCCACACTATTCAAGACAATATTATTAAATACGAGGGGAGGTTCACAAATTAAAATTAATATCTATTAATGTATACAGGGCAGGCTAAATTAGGGGATCATTCCTTATTATTGGCAGTGATGTCAAACTGTTTTTAGATTCTAGGAGAGTGAAGAATATGTAAAGCAACGCTATTTATGTACCGCGTTTAACTCTAAATTGACAACAATATTTTATCAAAGGCAACGCCATGACATTTCCTCTCTTTAACGCCATTACTTCTCTCATTTATCGATTTTCAATTAATTTTGAAGGATGTTTACGTTATCACTGAAACTTGGAACAATTTGACAGCACTGTCAATGGTCGATGATCCGTCACGAAACTGACATGCGCATTAAAGATGGCACTGCAGGAGCTATTTCAAAATTTAGCTATAATAAAATTGTTATGTATTTTTCGAAAATTATGGAAATAATTTGAAGTTTGTCAGTGATAACTTGATAAAGCGATCATTTTATTTTTTTGAGAACAAAAAATCATTTAAACCTTAATTTAAAACAAAATACGAATATAGAAATGAATGTCACCAGACGTTTATTACAGTGGCGGCTCGTGACAATAAGAACTGGTGCATCAATTTTAATTACCTCCTCCCCCCCACTCCAAATTTTATTTTACATAATTTTACCTACAGAACAGATTTTAAGAGAAAAGAAAACACACCGGATCATAAACGGGAAAATGTAAAGTAATTTTTATTTACTTCTATTATCGAAAACCAAACCGAAAACCAACAACAAACAGAAATTTCAAAAGTAATACACGTACCTATACGCAAATGCAACGTCGCAATCACTGTTAAACACGAATTAAAAACACCCGATACCCCAATTCGGCAATGAATCTTACTTTAAGGTGGTGTCATTCCCATAAGCGCTTATCTATAATATGCAGACAATATGGCGCGTTGCCATGGCAACCACCATAAACATCTGCATCGTTATGAACCGCAACGGGAGTTGATTCATCAAGAAATTCTTGTTTCGGTGCCGTACGAAACAAGACCTGTTAGGTGATTTCACAGGTTAATAGAGATCTGCGTGTATTTTACCCGCCGTTTACCCGGTATTTGAAAGCATTTTGTTTATTATAACTAGTTGCTACTTCTGTGCTCCTGTTACAGAGTAGCACTAGGGGTCCTTGTACCACCGACGTTTCTAGTATTTCCGGGGCGGAACCCGGAGCCCCCATGGAGCTGATGTCGTGTGAGACAGACGATGACGCTATATCCACAATATCAATCGACTCAGTCTCAGGGCGATCCATAAGTGAGTCACGGACTCAACTTTATATGAATACGCTGAGAAAGCACCCGAAATGTCCCCGTTGCATAGGGCTAATCCCGCTACTTACAAGTGCGAATAGCGGATCTAGACTCGATTATAAATCAACATTAGATACCGTCAAATCCCACCTTATGAGGGATCACAGTGCGGTCTTTAAAAGACCCGCCACAATTTAGCCCCGCATTGACTGTGGGAACAAGAAAATCACCATAAAGGATAATGCTAAACCTACGGGGGGGACAGATAGTTCACCTACTTTTACTAAAAAGCAGAAGTTAGGGAACATACAAGTACAAATAATAAATGAGCCAAAAAAAGATTCACCGCAAAAAATAGTCTCGAATAAAGACACGCAAGAAGAGCAGCTCGACGACAACGATTCAGCCTTGAACGCTTCGAATTTCGAATCTGCGCACCTACTGCCCGAGGCGCAAAAAAAGGAGCCGTTTAAAACGCCATACAAAACCATTCCTTTTAAAAAGGGAATAAGGACAGTTCAACAAAACGTTCGGGGAGAACAACCCCAAACTAAAATAACGCCCGTTCCTACAAGAAACCGATTCGGCCCGCTGTCCGACACGGAAGCAGAAGAGATAGACGATGCTATTAGTATCGCCTCCTCGCAGAAGCCCAATGCACGCAGAGTCTAAAAAAAGACGAAAAACAACCCTAAAGCCACACCTAAGCCTACTCCCAAGAAAAAGCCGTCCTTGCCACCCCCGATCGTCAACAAAGGGGGCGCGCAAGATCATGCTGTCATTAGGCAAACCCTGCATGACATGCACGTCACAGATTTCTCTTTAAAATATACCAAGAATTCAGTAATTATCTACTGCACACAACTGAAAGATTGGGCTAACCTGAAACGACTCTTCGAAAGAGGAAAAGTAGAGTTCCACTCGTACGCGGAGGCGTCCCAAAAGACGCACGCCTTCGTGTTGCGAGGACTTGATGGAGGCTTCCAAACAGAAGAAATCCGTAAACTTCTGTCCGAAGAGCATGATTCGAAATGAAAAAGACTAGAGTCCCGCTATACTTAATAGTCATGGACGCCTCAGTAACCCTTAGGAAGTTAAACCAGGAAGTTAGACTGTTATCCCACGTCCGAATTTCCTGGGAAAATTGACGAGCCACAAAAACCACAATGCAGTGTAAAAGATGCCAAGGCCATGGGCATTCGATGACACACTGCCAGAGGGCCTGGGCGTGCTCCAAATGTGCTGGGGCGCACCAGATTACGGAGTGTAGCAGCAACGTAATAAGATGCGCCAACTGCGGTGGTGAACACCGAGCAATAAGTATACTCTGCCCTGTATATTTATTTAAAACTCAACAAACGCAGTCTCAAAATGCCCCCAAGAAGCAGGAGCTTAAACCAGCACCACCCCCTTCCAACCCGGCTTGGCAGAAGAACAATAAAAACACCGCTTCAGAAGAGGCAGCCAACCAATTCAACAAGGAATTCCCGCCCTTGCGATGCCATCAACAAGTACCTAACAATGTAAATGACAATCAGGTTAGTCAAAGCCAGGTCAACCATAACATCAATGCTAATAATTCTCAAACAAATGTAAATTCTGTAACTATAGACCCCAATAATATAATTTCTAATTTTAATAGCTTACAGCACGCAGTTAACCGGGTGAACAGCCTGGTTAATTTTGCAGAGTTGATTGGAGCCCTTAACGATTATGCTTCTCTCTTAGAGTCCTGCAGAGGAAACAAATTCGAAGTCCTTCAGGCCTCGATGAAGTTTTTCTCGGAGGACTTCGAAGGGTATAATATATAATTGCAATAATGCCAATTAACGTTCTGTGTTGGAACTGCAATGGCATTTGCTCTAAACTCTGCGAATTTAAAAGTTTCATTTACGATCATCCTAACTTCCATATAATTTTTTCTGTTAGGAACAAAAATTGATGCGAATTTTAGACTAAAATTTTACGATTGACATGTTCTGCGTTTTGATAGGCCCGATCGACGCGGAGGAGGCGTGGCCTGTCTGATTCGCAGGTCAATCGGTTATAAGCACGTCCTCGGACTGAGGACCGTCATTGAGCACGTAGCTCTCGAGCTCGACGGTGGGCTGCGGATAGTCGGCGCATATTCACCTCCAGGTCTCCGCCTCCAGGAAGAAGATGTTCTTGCTCTGCTGCCTGCCGGCAAGAAGACGCTCCTGCTGGGGGATATTAACGCAACACACGCTAATTGGCGTGGGACTTCCAACAGGAGCGGACGCTTGCTATACAGGTTAGTGGAGCAAAACATTGACTTAGTCTACCATCAAACTCCCAATCCTACACATTATCACGACGCTTTTTCCAATCCATCGTTCCTGGATATTGCTCTTACTCGAGGAATAACCGCTGCCTCAACTCTCGTAGAGTTGAATGAGCTCAACTCGGATCACCTTCCAATCAAGATTAGCCTGAACACCAGGCTACAGTATGAACTGGAATCTATCCGCTCGTATAGAAATCTTGATTGGAGGCAGTTCCGGGCGAGGCTCAATCAAGCGACGGTTATTCCAAGACAAATATACTCTATCCCAGAACTTGAGAGCGAGGTGCAAGCTCTAGTCACCAACATCCAGCGCGTCAGAGACGCAATCTGTCCTATTGTCAGAAAATGGCCGTTTACTGACACTCTCCCTGAACCTGTCCTAAACCTAATCACCTTCCGCAACCGTAGGCGTAGATGGCAACGTACAAGAGCAGAAAATGACCGGTTGCGTGTCACAGCGCTAACAGGGACGATCAAGGCTAAGATCTCTATCTACAGAAATGAGAAGTGGATGGCCTATATTAATACCATAGGCCGACACGACGGCTCGCTGTGGAAGCTCACCAGGCGGGTTCGCGGCGGCACCGCAATTTTTCCTGAAATACAACATCGTGGCGATGTATTTACGGACAATGCTGGGAAAGCGGAGGCCTTCGCGAGCTATCTGGGGGACGTCTTCAGCGAGACGCCGAATTCCACGCCATTTCACATGTGTGTAGACACAGTAGTGGAAAGCTTTACATCCATTAAGTACCCGATTGCCCCTGCGGTGCTTGATAGGCTGCTAGTCACTCCTGCTGAAATCAGGAGATTTCTTCGTCGTCTGCCCGGAAACAAAGCCCCTGGCCCTGACGATATTCCGTATATTCTTCTAAAGAATATGCCGAATAAGACCGTCATCCACTTAATGCACATCATAAATGCAATTTTACGCCTGCAACACTTTCCTCTCCCTTGGAAGAAAGCGGTGATAATACTGTTTTCTAAGCCGGGCAAGGATGCGAGGCTTACCTCCTCGTATCGGCCAATATCGTAGCTCGATATGCTCGGCAAACTAACCGAAAAGCTCATCATGTCGAGGATTAGCAGTGTCGTTGAGAGTCTTCGGATTCTACCCCCGGAGCAGTTCGGTTTTCGCCGCGGTCACAGCACTACTATGCTCGCGGCGAAGGTCGCACAGGATGCTCTGAACGGCTTCAATGAGGCCAAGGCAACGGCATTGTTGCTACTCGACATTGAGAAAGCATTCGACAGGGTATGGCACAATGGGCTGATATATAAGCTTTTTGCTATCCATCGAATGCCTTTACATCTAGCATCCCTCATTGCGTCGTACCTTGCGAATCGCTCCTTTTCGGTTAACATTCATGGCGATACTTCGGGACCTAGACAGATCATGTCTGGAGTGCCCCAAGGAACAGTTTTGTCACCGCAACTATTCAGTCATTTTATAGCTGACTTCCCGTCTCATCCTGCAAATTCCTTTGCCCTGTACGCTGATGACACGGTGATATACTCACAGTCATCAGACGTGCAGGTAGCAAAACGGAATCTCGAACACCATCTCACCCTTCTAACCCCCTATTACAGGGATTGGAAAATAACCTTAAATGCGTCGAAAACAGAACTAGGTATATTGACACAAAAGCGCCATATAGACCTGGCACCTATTACTGTAGGCAACGCGGCAATTAGGCCGATAGACCCCGTCAAATACCTAGGGATAGTTTTCGACCGAAAGCTCCTTTTTTCCAAGCACGTCGCGGCAATCAGGGCTAAAAACATAATTACCCGCAAAAGTTTGAATCAACTTATACGAACGAGATCATACTTAAGCCCGACTAACAAACTGACAATCTACAAATCAATAATAAGACCGACGTTACTATACGGAGCACCAGTTTGGTGCTCAGTAGCAAGAAGCCACCTCAAACATATACAGACGATACAAAACAGATACTTGCGGGCTGCTTTCTCTTTAACGCTACTCGATCGAGTTCGAGTCAGCGATCTACATAACATGGCCAGCATAGAGTATGTTGAACAATATGTTAACGACGCAGCCTGTAAGTTCTTTAAATATAGCATCAGGAGATCAGAAGCGACCGCAAGTATCGCAGACCTAAGACATGACCCACGCCACAGACTGAAACATGGACCGCTATATAAGCACACGGACCTTTTTATCAGGAACTTAGGCCACCATAAACGACTCAATATACAAATACAATTCATTAAAAATTAACAAATACTTGAACATGGATGTACTAACATACATACTACGAACCAGACAAGACCACTTCATCACTCTCGCCGCAGCCACCAAGCCGCGCGTGCTACCCCTCCCCCAGGCAAGATTTACGTGTTTGGGGCGAACAATCGTATGTTATACCCTTCATGTATGGGCCTACGTGAGCGCACCCATATACTACTATGTGCATTTATGTACATAGGCCTTGAATTGACTAATTAGTTATTGAATTGTCCATAGAATGTATATATTGTATATATTTGAGTTACATGTCTGTGCCGTCTGTATCGTGATAATATTAAGCAGGATTTTTGGCTACTTTTTCCTGCGTTTAACACCAGCTTGAACCACCCCTGAAACACCCTCAACCAATCAATACAGCCTATAGGCAAACTCACCCTGTAGCTTGATTGAAGGGAAATAATCCCAAAAAATCACAAGGTTGACCTGACTACTGATTAGTTAGTCTTTAGATGGGCCGACGCCAGCCCCTAAGTCGGAGGTGTTTGGTTCGCGAGTGAGATGCGCAATGTAAGCGCAACACAACTCGTAAAACGAGAACACGCACTTCGATTACATTTATGACTAGCTTATAAGTATGGATACTGTTCTAAAAATGAATAAAGATTTGATTGATTGATTGATTGATTGATTCATCAAGAGGAAAGCCGAGTCGACATGGAATGGAAATAAACTTCGCGCGTTTTGATAATGTTTTCGCGTTTTGAGCAATATATCGATATACAATAATTATTCTGATTTTATCTTCTATTCATACTGAACAGCTCAACATTTTATAATTTTATGTTGATTTGTTTATGATTTAAGTTAATATACTATGTCTTAGTTATTGTAATTGAAAAATAGTATAAGTTGGAAAAATCTGGTTTATACTTTCCGAAATAATTTAATTTTGTTCTTCCGGGCACAAATTTTTTCTTTAAATTGACAAGAAAGTTACAGATGGTTATCTTGGATCTGGATGCCTTACCCTATACAGGGTGTTACAAATTCGAGTGCATGCATGGGGATCTCAGGAACCGTAAGAGATACGAAGTAGGTTAAATTAAGGCAAAATTGCGCAATTTTATGCCCAACAAGATGCAGTTTTGAAATTTGAAAAATTCCGAATAGTTCCGGAGATATTCGTAAAAAACCGAAAAAGCAGCTATTTTATTTTTATTTTTTCCTGACTTTATTTGACGTAATATAAAATAAATTTAACATTATCATTACCACTTTTTCCCCTTTATAAAATGGCAGTGTCAAATTTTAAATCTGGCGTTTCGTGTTCGGACCCCCATCATCAACTTCATTTTTTCAAATACGGACCTGGATTTTTTATTTCATTTTTTAGAAGCCTTTGGTCTCCCAAAACCAACGATATATCACACTTATCAATATATAAACAAATCTAGATTTTCTCCATAAGAGATAATGTGTTAGACAGAGACGGGGCGATCTTTTCTGACCCGATTTCACTTATGAGAATATTTGTTACCGCTATCTCCCAAAACCAACGATGTACCTCATTTGTCCAATAGCGGTAACGAAAATATTCTCATAAGTGAAATGGGGTCAGAAAAGATCGCCCCGTCACTGTCTAACGCAAAGAGGCAGCTGCACTCAAAGAACGACTTAAAGCAGGAGAATCGGAACGCCACCCTCTCTACCGTCTCCAACCGACCCATCAGCGATTAAAATCAAGGCGATGTTTCCTGAGATCGACGGAAGACGTTGAAGAACCCAAAACCAGGATGGACCTCTGGAGGAAGACCTCTGATCAACACTGGATGGAACCGAAAGAAGAACTGGCATAAGTATAATTCTATATAGCAAAACAGCATGAGTGGGCATGCGCATTTTGGTATAAGTGGTAAAGTATATTATATTTAAATGCGTCTAATTCTATACAGCAAAATAGCTTGAGTTGATATTCTCATTTTAGTCCAGTCGTTTAAGAGAATTCTATTAAAATAAAAAAATATTTTAATACGTTATCTGTCATTTTTAATTTACGTGACTTTGCATTTGTACATGTTATTTAAAATATGTATGATTTTATATCATATTTATTTCAATTAGTTTTCAACACATTCACTCAAATGGCCTTAAAAATAATCATAAATTTAACATTTTTCATATACATTCAAAGTGAAAATACACCAGATGGAATTTTCGCCTATATCTCGATCACCCTGTAATTATGGGTTTAAAGTCGATGTTTTGCGAAAACAATTGAATTTGCCTACATTTAGTCAGCTCAGATGTTTTACGCAAAACTCAAGTTTTAAATAGTTTAATTTGAAAATAATGTACATAGTTCCATTGTGGATATAAGTGAAAATAATTTCAAAATATTGTCTAAATAACGCCCTGTAAATTTGCAATATTTCAAACAATTTTCCAACGCCGGCCCTGAACTAAAACATTTGACACGGTGCCGGCGATTTGTATGTTCGCCAATCGGCTTAGGCCTTATCGACGTTTCAAATCGCAAAAACTAGAAAAAAAACAAAACGTGCATGCATCGATAAATGACGCGTATAGGCCGCAACCTATACAGAGTCCCGTTAAGTTCGTGACCCTACCGAATGACTGTACGTATATTTATGCGTTCCACGATTTTGCGTTCTCATCAGGGACATCAGGTCACTTGAACAAGTTGTATGATTCACATTTTTTTTTTCGTCCCGTTCAAGCATTAAGTATATCTAAGGGAAAATGTCTGGATGTGGCAACATCGCTGGCAGGAAAAAATCGAGGAGTTTCTATTCTGGTTAACAACGATCGGTGTCGTATATTTTCATTTGGAAAACACCCTGTATATCTGTCGCGTTATCGGTCTGTTCACTTTCAATTAAACATACTTTGTCGCGAGGCAATTACGTGTGACGCGAAGAAACGGCGAGTCATCATCGGTTTGATCGATCACATTATTATTTATTTAGCGGATTAAAAAATAAATATATTAAGTGGAATGTAAGATTTCATACACCTGGCCCTGGACAGGAGCGTAACTGGAAATCTTGGACCCTATATACAGGGTGAGCAGGTATACAAGGAGGGTACAAAATTTAAAAATATTATGTTGCACATATAGACCAAAAAAAAAGTAAAAAAGAAGTAGTTGATAATCGAACCAGGGATCAATCTGTTGAGATTCAAAACCACTGGACCATTAATTTTTCGCTATAATAGCTGTAATATCACGTGACGTATCTAGGGATTAGTCAATAGTACAAGACCGCATTTGCCATTTAGGGACGCGTTTAAAAATATAAAAATTTAATACAATTTTGTAGATATATCAAATGGATAAATATGGCCTTATGACATTCACGCACTAATCCCGTAAGAGGTAGCATTCTAGAACCAAATTTCGCTATTTTTGTTCAATAATATTTAGATAGTACCTAGACTACTGTAAAATAAACTGAATGAAATGAATTTCCCAATAAAACAAAATATTAGAATGTATGGGCGAGAAGCACCTAAAAACTGGCTACAGGGTGGCAAAACCGAACATGTATTTGATTGACTTTTTCCCTAAAAGGTACCTTGTATTCGATAATATTGGCACCACAATTTAGAAAATCAATAAGGAGCTCAATGGGGGATCACTGGATATCAATAATTAGACATTTTGAACCTTAAATCAAATCTGATTTATGAGCCCCTTCCCCCATGCAGATGGAAAATATTATGTAAATAACTATGTGTTGCCGTATGATGAACGTTGCACTGGTCTAGATAATTATGTTAAATGTGACATTTGACATAATGACAGATGTCAAAATATTACGGAGTCTCGTCAAAAATTACATTAAGCGTAATAAGAAACATTTCAGAAGAGAAATGAAAAATTTCCCTAAAAAATAGGAATTCTTACAAGATTATTCCCTAAAAATTGTAAAAATACCATAATTACAGATATTGCCACTAGGGTTTTCAAAGATATTTTACTTCATTACATTTTTTATGTTGAATTTATATTCAATATATTGACAGCTGTCAAAAATTACAATTCCTATATGACAGATGACAGTGAATTATAACATTACAAATATGATAGTTGATTGAAAACAATTGATGAACTTAACATTTTACATTTGTCAAAATTCGGATATGATAGATGACATTTGACATTATGTCACTTAAGAAAAAAATGACAGAAGTCAAAATATTACTGAGTCCCGTCAAAAATTACATTATGAATAATAAGAGACATTTAAGAGGAAAAATTAAAAATTTCCCTAAAAAATAGGAATTCTTACAACATTATTCCCTAAAAATTGTAAAAATACCATAATTACAGATGTTGCCACCAGGGTTTTCAAAGATATATTACTTCATTAAATTTTTTTTAAGTTGAATTTATATTCAATATATTGACAGCTGTCAAAAATTACATTCCTATATG
>MU185169.1:51883-63611 GCA_016904865.1 Pissodes strobi
GTTTCTATCGTTTCACCCTCGTAGTTCACTTGTTGTTTATATAGCATTTTTAGGCACTTTAAAAACAGCTAACTAAGCATCAATATTGTCGCTTATTACTAACCCAAACTAACTAGGTTAATGGTGACGTACTGAATCATGCAGTATGTGACGACACCCTCGTAGCCTCCTACTTGGCTTCTTGTTTTTCAAAGGATTTCATCTAACCTAAACTAAGGGTCTATACACAGTGTGTCGCTAATCGCTTGTGCATGTCTCACGCACAAACCGAACAATAATGCCAAAATAAAGTAATATTAAAATAAAAAAAAAATACAGAACATAAATTAATACACAGTGTACGAGAGTACGTAGAAAAGTATAGCCCTATACGGATTAATAATAAGTATCGTTCATGTTATATCCATCTGAAGGTAAACGTAGCAGTATTTTACAATTCAACACTAAAATGGTGCAAGGATTGAGAAAAGCTGCAAAAGGACAACACAAAACATCACCCAAATAATATAAAAAGGCAACTAAACGAACCCTCGTTAAAAATCACATTCTTGCCTTCATTGTAAAAATTATAGGCCGTTTCATATGCCAAATATTAAATTATTATTGCCTTATTGTTTTTGTGAAATACTCTGTAAGGTTCAAAACGTATCACCGTTTCTGAATATGTATCATTCAATTTTTGAGTCCTTTATATAAATCATTCTAATATAGAACGTTACTATGGCAACCACTATAGAACCTTTATTTAAATAAACTGAACAAAATTTGAGATGCCATAAAATTGGTTTCTATATCCTCTTACATTATATAGGTATGTCATTTTTCGAATTGTACAATATAAAGCTCAACGTTGTTTAGCACTATTTTTGTACCTATCTTGTACAGGGTGTCCGAAATTCGTGGGTGACCCTTGGAAGCTCGGAAAACATATGAGATCCGCAGAAGTTTAAATAATATCGTTCAGAAAAACCTAAACTAACTATAACCAAAAATAAGAATCCGCTCCTGAAGTGTTTTTACAAACAATCTAGGATACAGCCCTGTGCAGGTTGATGACGATAAAACTACACTGGTTCTGAATCTCCTTCAATCCTTCCAAGCATTGGTTTATGAAGACATACAATTACGCTCTAAATAGACATCCGACGGAGCAACACCGACGTATCATCTGCATACTGGCAAACCAATCCCCCACCCAGCCAACCAAAGAGGTCGTTCACAAATAAAATAAAGAGAAGCGGCCCTGAGGTACTACCCGCCCAATCGCAACAGTCTCGAATAGTATTTTTGACCATTATCAGTTATATAGACAATCTGCGTCCGGCTCTCGAGATATGAGTTTATTAGATTCGAGCAAACTCCACGTAACCCATAGCTCTGCAGTTTCAAAAGAAGCAATTTGTGGTCTAACGTGTCAAAAGCCTTTGAGCGGTCAAAACAAAGACCCACAACCCTGCAACTTTTATCCACATTATCGTAGGTTAAAACTCTCTTTTTTTTAGCTTAAGTTAGGCCAGCGAGATCTGCACAACATTAATTTCAGTTTCTTGTTACTGACTCTCATGGCTTAATTTTCTGAGTTAAATTTGTCTCGAATGTAACTGAGGGTGTATCCATAATCTTCATTTAGTCTAGCTTTAATATCATGAGCTAGGTATACGAGCAAACGCTGCCAGTCTTTCATACACTTGAGGTGTACTCTTGTTACCCTCTTCAAGTTTCCGTTTATACCTTAGTAAACACCCAGAAATACAATTGTCATGACAGAGTATCTCGGCACCAAAAAAAACTCTTGACTCATCTTCCAAATCACAAGTGCGATTAAAGTATAACGTGGCTTTTAATAGCTCTTGAGGACTCATTAATTTTATACCTGTGGTAAATGCGCTTATGTGATTTCTTGTTACATTAATACATGAACGGTCTCGATTCGAAGTACCGCTTCCTCGAGCACTGTGGTGACGAGCACGTTCTCTTCAAGATGTCTTATCACTTTCCGGCGCAGTCGATTGGGAAATGCTGTCGTTACCTTCATTGTCTAACAGGTCCTGTTCTCTTTCATGTTTTAAAAGGGACTTCTTATGACAGTACTGTTTGTAGCACTCATTATTTATATGATAGTAAAACACTGATTCCTCACTTAGTGAGTTCAATGGATTGGTAACAATGTCATTTCATACTTTTGCTGCTGCCCTGATATACAATAGAATGCATGACTGACACCGCTAGGGAAAATTTTGGTACTGTTCCAGTCCCAAATCAAATGCTGTGACGCAAATGTGAGTAGGTCTTGTCCTCTTGTTGGTAATGAATGTAGCAGTAATATTTTTTTAGACGAAGGGCAACCGGTGATGGTGTTACCTTAGTTTTATTAAATATACAGTCTGTTAGAAATAAGGTAAATGAACTTGAGCTGTTTCTTGAATCTTTGGGTGTCCTGAGATTGTGGTTCTTGTTGAGCACTGGTTGAGACGGAATGAGCCCCTGGGCTTACTGGATTACACTGTGGTCTCAGGATTTTCACGTACAGAGTTCTGCCATGGAGGCACTATTATATTACCTACTGCATAACAATTTTATTCCCAGTTAACACTACCTTATTGAGAAAAAAGTCATTGAACTCTCTATGGCATGGCATATTATAAAAATATTACCCTTTGTGTGCTGAGAATTTATAGGTCGCCTTCTGGGAATTTTGACCGTTTTTTAGCGGGATTGGAGGCTCTGTTGGCGGGTGTCTCGGTGAGGGGAGCTTTGATAGTGTCTAGCGATTTTAACACAGACTTTGGGGACCGAGTTAATGCCCGCACAATATCTTTGTGCAGTCTTTTGGTTTGATTATGCATGTCGATCAACATACACGTTTCTCTGGCCACTCTTCCTCCATTATCGATTATGTGTGTACCAATGTGGAGAGTGAGAATATTGCTTGTGACTGTATCAATGCGGGATTGTCCGATCATGACGCTGTTTTGGCCTATATATCACTATTCAAGTCCTAGGAGCTTAAGTGTTGAGCGTGGCAGACTTTACACGGAGAAAATTTTTTCAGGTTTCGGCCGTCTTTGTGATGAGACCAAAGATTGGAAGCAGGCTAGGTCACTTCCATTCTGTAATTTTGAGTATTTCTAACCAGGCATTTCCTATTGTTAATAAAAAGCATAAAAAGAGAAAACCTTGGTACACAAAGGGTTTGAGGGTGTCAGGAAGCAATCTGCGGGGCCTTCATTATGTTCGAAAGTTTTCATTGGATAATCAACTCTTCTCAGATTATTTTAATCATTACAGGAAAATATATCGTAAAACCATTGCCCTTTTCAAGCGATTGTACTGTGGTCGACGAATTGAAAATTCTTGTAATAAATCAAAAGAATCGTGGTGTATTATGAATGAGCTCAGAGGGAAAGGACTGATATGCCAACAGATTCCGAGTTGAGTGCGGACAGTATAAATTCATTCTACAGCAGTGTTGCTGTTGGACGGACCAATAGTATTTCAGCCATGTATGAGCTCGAACACTTCATGAGGGATATAAATGTTGCTGTGACTTTCTTTTTTGGTCCTACACATACACTCGAGGTCAAAAGTATTATTGGAAGGATCAGGAATAAGACTTCTTCAGGAGGATTTTTTCTGCTCTTCCAACCAAGGCTCTGGAAGCCCTAGCTGAGTCAATAAACGTCTCATTTTCAACGGGTTTGTTGCCTGATTGTCTTAAGCAGGCAGTAATTGTCCCTCTTCATAAGGGCGGTGACCACAACAGCTCGTACAATTTTCGTCCAATAGCGCTTCTGCCTACCTTGTTAAAGATCGTTGAAAGGCTGGTGAGGGAGAGAATGATTTTATTTTTGACTAGACTCTGCCTTTTGAGTCCTAGGCAGTTTGGCTTTCGGGAATCGAGGGGTACGAGTGATGCCATTTTTGATCTTCTTCACCTTCTTTACACCGGGCTAAGCTCTGGTGAGGCGGCTGCAGCAGTGTTCTGTGATATATCCAAAGTATTTGACTGTAGATCATGGAATACTGCTGTGGAAGCTGGAAAGGTATGGCTTTAAGATCCCTTCTTTGTGCTGGCTTGGTTCCTATTTGTCGAGTCGTGTTTAGAGGGTCAGATTTGGGGGCCATTGCTCGGGTGCCCTACCGATTCCTTCTGGGGTTCCCCAGGGTTCTGTCCTGGGACCATTACTCTTTCTCATATATGTTAATGATCTGCCTCTATTGGCGATAAAGGGCGAGGTAATTATATTTGCCGATGACACCACCATTATAAGGCGTGAAAGGGAGTGGAACAGGTCTTGAACGATGATCTGGCCAGGGTTAAGGATTGGTGCGACACAAATCACCTCTGCTTTAATGCGCTGAAAACAAGCATTTTAAGTTTTAGATGTCTAATAGATGGCATTTCTATAAACGATGAACTTGTCGTGGCACAGAATTCAATTAAATTTTTGGGAGTGGCCGTTGATGGGGACCTTAAATTCCAAGAACACATAAATGAGATTCGCACTAGGGTTTCCATTGGTTGTTATGCGCTTAGAGTTATCACGAGGAACTTAAGATTTTTAAATAGCATGCCCTTGTCGAGTCCCACCTTGTTTATGGCATTTGCTTTTGGGGATCATCTGCCCGGTATCTTGTCGACTCGGTCTTTGTTCCGCAAAAGAGAGCGCTTCGTACCATCTGTGGAGTGGGGCACCGCGAGTCTTGCCGTCCACTTTTTGTGAAAAACAAAATTTTGACACTTTACTCCCTTTACATCTTGCGGACGGCAAGTATCTTTTTTGCTAAGCATGGGTTCGAGATATTTATGGGTAGTTCTTTTGGAACTAGATTGAATGACACCCCCTCCGAGGGGCTGTGAGACCTGGCCGCTGATGGA
This sequence comes from Pissodes strobi, assembly GCA_016904865.1. Lineage (NCBI taxonomy): Eukaryota > Metazoa > Arthropoda > Insecta > Coleoptera > Curculionidae > Pissodes > Pissodes strobi. The sequence continues at coordinate 56,763 of MU185169.1, forward strand.
GGGGCCCAGCGACTGACATGTTGTCAGACGTTGCTAATAAGGACAGCTCAGCTCTTTCCTTCTTACTATTCTATGTCCGCACCTTACTTCAACTTCTCTTGGGTATGGACATTCATTCTTTCTTCCACTTCTATAGGGCTCACTTGACCAACTCTTGTTTTATTCAAGCCTCTTCGCTATTAGGGCATACGAGGGCGAAGGGTTTTTCCAAATTTCTAAGAGAAGAACACTCCAAACCAAACAAAGCAAAATGGGAGGTAAAACAAGGAATTTTGTACCCACAGGGGAGTACCCGCCCCTCGCAAGAAGGCTGCCCCACGGATTCTGGGGGGGCAATCAACCATGAACGCCTAGCAAGGCAGCAAAGGACGAGGTTTTGAACCACCCTGAAATAACAGACCCGTTCAAAAGAAGAAGCTCCATCAACAGGACGCCACCAAAAGACAATGATGGCAGAAAATTGTCTATTACAAACACTATAGACCTCGTGCGGGACGAAGAAGCAAGTAGAAGCAAGAAGCAAGTAACGGAAACTCAGGAAACCCAAAAGAGGAAAGTAACAGCGTTAACAAACAGAAGCGACCAAATTAAGTCATTCTTTAGACACCAAAGAAGCCAATCGGTCACAGAGACTTTTAAGAAAAGAAAAGCATAGGACACCTGCGACATGGAAACAAATGACCACAAAAAAAAGAATGCCCAGAAGTATTCGTTATAAAAGAAACTCTTGAAGAAATAACTAGACTCGGAAAAGAGCTCGAGAGTAAAATCGAGCAGAATACAAAGCGGGAAATTAAGGACCTATCAGTGAAACTCAGGAGGAAACCGGAGGTAATAAACAAACAAACCATCCAAAAGTGGCTAGAGGCACACCAATATGAAAGCATAAACAAAATACAAACTGAAAAAGAGACACAAACCGCCACAATAGATAGTCAAGAAAAATCGGAACAAACCAACATAAAACAAATAGTTGATTCAGAAACACAAACTGCCGCGTGGAACAATCATATAGATGACAAGTGTTACACGCTAGAAGGTGTAAACACCTATGAGGACTGGCTTAATATAGAAGTAAAGAAATGGGACGAAAAGATTTACATAAATACAAACTGGAAACCCTCTGGCAATTAAATCAACTACCGTTAAAGTAGTCCTGCTAGAAAAAACAGATACAAGCATCGAGAGAAGCATCCAAGCGCTATACAAAAACAGATACCCAGAACTCATCGAGACCGAAGAGGAATTCTCTGTCCTAGAACTGAGCTCAAAATGGAAATATACACAAGACATTACAGGATACCAGAAAATCATAAAAATCAAAGAAGGAAGCACCGAACGATGCAGCCTGGAAAGGCTAAGAAAATTAGTGGAAATCATTTTTCACAAAGAAAACTACCAGGTGATTATATACACAAACAAAAATAAAGCATCAGCACCACACAGAAAACCCAACAAAGCAGCGATAGGCCCCCTGCGCTTATAATCGGACAAGAAGGAAAAACGTACGAAGAAATAGTGATAATAATCAAGGACAAACTAAAAGAAAAAGATGCTAGCCAGGTTATTAAACAAATTAGAATGACCAAGAGTAAAAATGTGCTAATAACAGTAGACAAGGACACAAAATGCTATACAGGACCTAAGAAAGGAAATCGAAGACATCACCAGACATTAAAATACGCACGAGCGCATCGGTGGGAAAATGGAAACGATCCATATAAGAGGGTTAGACATAACAAAGTAAGAGGTGCAGAAATCAAAAATGTAGTTGGTGAACTCAAGGATGATGAATTTAAACTAAGCGAACTAAGACCAAACGCAGGGAGCACACAGGCGATCTCCATAACACTCGATAAGAGGCAATCCGGGAAACTCTTAGAAAAACCATACATCCGCATCAGCCTAACAAGGGGACGAATGGAGAAAAGAATATCGGTGAGACGAAGCAATACGTGTTGGGCATATGACCATCCCACAGAACACTGCGACAGCCCGGACAGGAGAAACAAATGCTACAGATGCGGGAAGGAGGGCCACCCTGCTAAAATATGTTCTGAGAAAGAAGCAACATGCCTTATCTGCCAAGAAGAACATAAGATAGGAACGAGAGGCTGCCGAGAATTTAGACGAGCTCTCTGCTTTGCAAAAAAGGAATAAGGAATGCACACAGAAACGAAAGACAGCAAATATTACGGCAGAGCTCAGAGTTCTCAGACTAGCAAGCGGAAGAAATACTAACACGAAGTGTATAGTACAACCATAACAAAAAAAAGAAAAACTAAAAGACACACGACAAAAGAAACTTTTACAGATAAAACTAAACAGATGCGCTGCAGCACACGATCTTATAAACCAAAGAGTAAAAGAGGACAATATAAGCGTAAACAAGACCTAAATCTGAAAAGAGCGAAGAACCTAATTTGTGGCATAAACTGTGATAGCTTTATTGACGTACGCCACCTAAATGTGGGAAAATATTATAGTGGGCGCGAATTTGTGCTCGTAGAACTTGACGACATAGCAGTAATATCAGAGTATAACTTTGTTATACTCTGGTAATATCATGTTACTTCTCCCCAAACGGAAAAAATGAGACTTGTAAGGGCTCCTATCCGACATAGAAACAATAACAAATAACAGAGGAATAATACTGGAAGACTAATTTAGCATGAAAAGAACTGATCATACTCAACACTGGACAAACTCCTACCTTCAATGGCGCAAATGGATCCTCGCTAATAGACTTTACAATCTGTACACCCAAAATCAGGAAGTACATACACAAATGGAGAGCTGATAGCGAAATAGAAAATCTAAGCGACCACTGCAATATCCGATTCGACATGGGAATAGACAAAAAAGCATACACGACATCGAAAGGGGCCAAAGCGACCCCACTCGCCAAGATAGAACCAGGCTAACACCAGAGGAACTAATGGGGAAAATCGTAGAGGTCTATAACAAATACTTTTCTCTGAAAAACCAGTAACAAAAACATGCAGCCGTACATTGGTGGGCCCAGAAATAGCCAACAAGCGAAACCTATGCAACAGAAGAAGAAGAATATGGACAAAATATAAAGCCACAACTGGTGCCACAGAGGAAGAAAAACTACAGTAAGAGAAAACTACAAAAAAGCAAAATAAAATGGGAAATTACAAGGCAAAAACAAGAATCGTGGAGCAAACCCCTCCAGGAGCTTCAGGGGGACGTTTAGGGGAAAGCGTACAAAGTACACAAGCTAAAACTAAGACTGAAGACAACACTAGATGAAGCGGATACAAAAGACCAAATAAAAAAAACCCTTTCCAAGCCATCATATACGCCAATGGCAAACAATCACTTGCCTAGAGGAAAACATGAGATTGTTTGAAGTAAAAGACATTAAAGAAGCGACCGGAAAGATCAAGGCAAACAAGGCGCCGGGTCCAGGCGGGATCCCGCCCCCAAGTCATCAAAAAGCTAATTACAGCCAACACCAACACTATAAGAGAATTAATGAATACATGTCTAATAGAAGGGACTTTTCCCCAAATTTGGAAAACAGCAAATCTGGAACTTATAGAGAAACCGAAAAAAGACCCGGCACAGGAATTAACATACAGGCCATTATGTTTACTTGACGTTATGGGAAATTTCCTGGAAAGCCTTATAAAATCCCAACTGCAAGAGGAATTAGAAAGAAAAAATATACTTAACTGGAATCAGTACGGATTCGGAAAGGGGAGAAGCACAGTTAACGCCATTAAAAAAGTACTCAGTATACCGGAGGAAATAAAGAGGAAAGCAGTCAAAAATCAAGGCTTCTGTGCTATGGTCACATTAGACATCCAAAACGCCTTCAATAGAGATCCATGCGAAAAGATCATACATGCAATGGAAAAGTACAAAATAAAGTAAGCACATAATTCGGATAACGCAGTCATACCTAACCAAACGATACAGTATCAAACCACCGCAGGAGTCCCACAAGGATCAGTATTGGGACCAACACTGTGAAATATCTTCTACAACGAAGTACTCGAGAGAAATTTGGAGAAAGGAGTGGAACTTATAGCCTATGCCGACGACCTTGCCGTTGTGACCATGGCCTAAAAGGGAACTTGAAGAAAAAAACCGAGCACGCTGTCAAAATAGTCACGTGGAAACTAAAAGAGATGGGTCTACAAATAGCGACACAGAAGACCGAACTAGTACTGCTGTCGGGCAGAAGAAATGTCCCTAGAATAAAAATACAAATGTTAAAAAAACATGCGAAAAAGACAATCTAGTCATAAATAGATTAAACAGAAACATGCCAAATGCTGGGGGACCCAGCATGACAAAGCGGAGGGTGCTTGCAACGGCAGTACTATCACTAATCCTGTATGCTGCTCCAGCATGGAGAGATGGCGTAAAATATAATCATTACCGCAAAATATTAGAAAGACTAAACCGCAGAATGGCCATAAGCATAATTATGGCACACAGAACAGTCGCAAGCGACGCTGCAACAACCCTCGCAGGTATGAGACCGATCGACCTGCTGATTGAAGAACAAGCATTTATATACGACTCAGGAAAAGAAATTACTGAACAAGCCAAGCTACGTACCATTACGAAATGGCAAGCAAGATGGGACCAGTACCAAGGCTGGGCCAAGACCTTCGTTAGCATGGTCAAAGAATGGAAAGATAGGAGCTGGGGAGAGCTCGACTACCACTAGGGGTCGTCATTTTCTTGACAACTTCTTGATCTTGTCTTGATTTCAAGACAAGAAACGATCCTTGCTTTTCAAGACAAGACAAGAAATTACTTTTCAAGTTCAAGATTTCTTGGCAAGAAATCAAGAAAATCTTGAAATTTCTTGAAAATATAAAATTAAAAAAAGGCACATTTGTTGCTAGTTTATTAGCAAAAAAACCAAGCACTGCAACATTTTTAATGGTTAAGTTAAAAAATCTTTTATTTTTATGGGTAAGAAGATCTTTAATCACCTACCGCTTAGAATAAGAACAATAAGGTGCAATATTAGATTTAATAGGGCGGTAAAAAAGCTGCTGGTCACTAAACCATACTTACTACACACTATATGAGTATTTTAATGATCTTCTTACCTGATGTTATATCGATTTTGTTCTTTCTAATTTATATATTTTAATTGTTCTAGTTTCGCTGGTGTATACAGACATTAGTATTTCGTTGCGTATTTTAATATGTTTTTTGTTTTATAATTTTCGTATTTTTCTAGTTTCACCAGCTGTTTTGTCTTATATTTATGACGGGTTTTAGATTTAAATTTAAGTTTCAATATTCCTATTTAGTATGACTTTGTCAACAACCATTTCGTTTAGACAATAAAGCTCCTTTTTGATTGATTGATATTTCCCTGGACTGCATTCTTGTTTATTATTTTGCTCATGTCCAGTCATTGATCAATTATGGTATTTCTGCGTGGGTAGCTGAAAGAATCTTTGTTATCCGCCATGTTTGGCCTACATCCTCAAACATAGTGTAAAGAACACTTTAAAAAACTGGACATGATGGCAGTTCCTTCTTTGTATTTTCTTATTTTCTTTCACTAGTTATGCCGGTGAAAAGAAATCCAGATCGTTTCGTGCTTTATGATCGAGGTACGGAGTTAGTACCTAGAGGTGGAAATGATCTGAGGGTCCCTGCCCACGGCTCATCATTATATGAAAGGCGTCCATACTAGGCATATGACAGTATGTGCTTACCCTCACTACCAGACCCAATAAGACATATAGTGGATGTAAAAGGTTTTAAGAAGGCTGTTATACAACATGCTAAACAAACCTGTTTTTATAGTTTTTGGAAAAAAATCTTCATTTTTATTATTGATAAAATTTATTTCAATTTTAAGAATTGGTATTATTCATATATTTTCTCTGACTTTTAAATTTTAATAGATACGGGAGGGAAACTTGACAAGTATATCAAATCTCCTTTTATTAACATCCACTTAGGGCAATAATACAAGGCAATACTAGACTTAACAATATATATTCCTCCATAACATACATATTAATATAGTGAGTTTCAGATGCTGAAACTAACTCGAATACTTCATCCAATAGACTTTGTACTGTACAAAATAATGAAAATAATCTATACGGCAAGATATATAGATATGTATGCAAGTATACATGCGGTGCCAACGGTTTGAAATGTACAAAAAAATATCACAATATTAAGGGGGTGGGTGCTTTAAGGTTCTTGTTTGAGGTCCGGGTTAGACGTCTCCTGCAGCAGTTCCTGAATGCCTTCGGGTATTTTCCCCTCGTCGATGTCCCGGGCGATTTGAACGTACTATAGAAAAAAATAAACATTACTGGAGATATTCAAGTGAAATTTTAATAAAGGTGTGTCCACACGTGTAATTGAATCTCGTAACGTTAACATCGTTGCAAACTACGTGAACATGCTATGTTACGAAGTTCTCAACCATAGTTTGTAGAAAAACCATTCGCAAAAATTTACAGAATATCTACTAAGCTAGAATAATAACAAGGCCCTCTAGGCTTAACAAACATACTATAGACCTATAATAGCCCTAGTATCAGTTTTTTTCAAAGATTTTCGAAAATAATTACAGTTTACACTGGAGCACTTTTGTGTATTGGACCTTCGTATACTGAGACAAATCTATTTTTTGGGTCAAATTAGAAATATATTTAAAGTTAAGTTATTATACTGTCAAATATAATAATTCATAAAGCTATTAACTAATTATCACCCTGTCCTAAGTTTGAACTTGAACTTGGGAATTATTTAATAAACATTAAAAGCAAACTATAAACAACGCGAGCAGTCAACGGGAGCGATTATGAACCTTAAGCATGCAAT
>MU185169.1:78611-88805 GCA_016904865.1 Pissodes strobi
GAAAGAGAAAAAAATACGCACCAAAATAAATAATAATAATAACAGACTAACAATCGTAAACAGGTTCGATCATCAAAACCGCTCGTCTTTAACAGATGCAGTAAATAGTTGCAACAGCTATTTCAGCACTCTCTACAGTTGTTATTCATTGTTTATCAAAAATTTTCATTTGCGCGTAAATTGTGTTACGAAGGCAGTGGCGTACGACCCATGCGTTGCACAATCTAGCAAATAGTTTATACACTATAATATACTACAATAGCAAATAAATATTCAAAAAATACATTTTAATGGGGCGCACTTTGTACAAACCGTTTCTTTTGCTAAGACAGTACGCAGTACCACCCTCCTTGAATTTAAAATTAATTTACAAGTAAAACAAGGGTACACGTCGCTGGTAAATATGTTTTGATCGTTTCAGGGTCTCAGTTGGCGCAACTTCGCGTTTAGTGGGGAAGGTCAGGCCGCCCGCTCGCGTGGGGGAAATAAACATAATCATTTATTTATTTAGGCGATATGCACTATTGTAATTACGTTTCATTTATGCAGCGTGAACAATGATTAATTTATGCTTCCATCTACTGCAATATGGAGCTTTGAGAAGCGATTTTAAGGACTGATGTCTATGAAACGTGACTATATAATAAAAATTAATTTCAATTTTTGAATTGAAAGTTCTTTTAGGCACTTTCAGCACACGTTTCTTTGGGGAGTGAATAAGACTGAGCCGTCACGCTCATTGCCAATTGCTTCATTCTTATTGGGATTATTTGGTGTAATTCTTCAAAAATTCGCTTTGATACACGATAACTGTTGAAAATATTAAACAATTTTGATCACGTACGTTCTGAAAATTTGACAGGTGTTTCGTTAAGCAAGCACAACTTCCGGTTTTGCCGGAAGTCTACATTTTCCGGTTTTGAGATACTTCCGGCTAAACCCAAAGTTGAGATGCCAGACGATAGATTATGATAACCTAAGATAGACAAGTCCAAACCGTTTTGCTCTATCTTTAGCCGTTTATATTTTACAGGCTGTCAAAGTTGGAAAATTTTCAATTTTGAAGTGTCAATATTTCAAAAACAGTTAGAGATGGGCATAGAACATTATACATAAAATATATCTAAAATTTTCCGTAGAATCTAAAAACGTAATAATATATAAGGTATTCCATTTGAAAAAACAGCACATATTATGTCAAAATTTGACGTTTACGATGCTCGTTTGTTTTTCGCGATATTTTTAAATGATAATACGTAAAAAACCCTACAACTTTTGTATTTAATATTTTTTTGTAGCACCGGTAGTTACTTCTCCAGATATAAAAACACCTGTACAGTGGTCCAAAAACACCATGTACATTTATTATTTAATTTTATTTGAAATATAAGTATTTTCGCATCTAGCAAATTGAAGATATGTGGCACACAGTGGTCCCAAAAATTGTTTATATATTTTTTTAACTTTGTTTGAAATACATAAATAGTATTCATGTCTGCCAATATATGATACACAGTGGGCCAAAATACAACGTATATTTATGTTTTAATTTTATTTGAAATACTATCTTGGTGTCTGCCAAAATGAAGATATTATTGATACACAGTGGTCCAAACATGCAATGCTTATTTATTTTTTAACTTTATTTGGGATGCTATCTTCGTATCTGCCAAATAGAAAATATGGTACACAGTGGTCCAAAAACACAATTTATATTTATTTTTTAATTTTGTTTGAAATACTAACTATTGTCGTGTCTGCCAAAATGAAGATATTATTATGATACACAGTGGTCCAAACATGCAATGCTTATTTATTTTTAAATTTTATTTGGAATGGTATCTTCGTATCTGCCAAACAGAAAATATGGTACACAATGGTCCAAAAACACAATTTATATTTATTTTTTAATTTTGGTTGAAATACTCACTATCGTCGTGTCTGCTAAAATGAAGATATTATTATGATACCCAGTGGTCCAAACATACAACGCGTATTTATTTTTTCATTTTATTTGGGATGCTATCTTCGTATCTGCAGAACAGAAAATATGGTACACACTGGTCCAAAAACACAATTTATATTTATTGTTTAATTTTGTTTGAAATGAAGTACTAACTATCTTCGTTTATGCCAAATTGAAAAAATGATACACAGTAGTCCAAAAACACAATCTAGATTCATTTTTAATTTCTGTTGGTAATACTAACTATGTCTGCTAAAATTGAATACATAATACACAGTGGTCCAAAAGCACTATCTATATTTATTTTTTAATTTTGTTTCAAATACTAACTATCTTCATACTTGCCAATTAGAAAATAAGACACACAATGGTCCAAAAACACAATCTATATTTATTTTTTATTTTAGTTTGAAACACTACCAAACGATCTTCGTGTTTGCCAAATTGAAAAAATATGATATACCCACTGTATATCATATTTTTTCCAAAAACAGAATATAAATTTATTTTTTAATGTGGTGGGAAATACTAACTATCTTCGTGTCTGCCAGATTGAAACTATGATATACAGTGGTCCAAAAACACAATTTATATTTATTTTTAAATTTTGTTTGAAATACTAATTATCTTCATACTTGCCAATTAGAAACTATGATACACAATGGTCCAAAACACAATCTATATTTATTTTTTAACTTTGTTTGAAATACTAACTATCTTCGTGTCTGCCAAATTTAAAATATGATATACAGTGGTCCAAAAACAGAATCTAAATTTATTTATTAATGTTGTGGGAAATACTAACTATCTTCGTGTCTGCCAGATTGAAAATATGATATACAGTGGTCCAAAAACAGAATCTAAATTTATTTATTTTTTTGTGAGAAATACTAACTATCTTAGTGTTTGCCAAAATGAATATATGATACACAATGGTCCAAAAACACAATCTATATTTATTTTTTATTTTAATTTGAAATACTAACTATCTTCGTGTCTGCCAAATTGAAAATATAATATACAGTGGTCCAAAAACAGAATCTAAATTTATTTATTATTTTTGTGGGTATACTAACTATCTTCGTATTTGCCAAAATGAATATATGATACACAATGGTCCAAAAACACAATCAATATTTATTTTTTATTTTAATTTGAAATACTATATATCTTCGTGTCTGCCAAATTGAAAATCTGATATACAGTGGTCCAAAAACAGAATCTAAATTTATTTTTTAATTTTGTTTGAAATACTATCTTCATACTTGCCAATTAGAAAATATGATACACAATGGTCCAAAAACACAATCTATATTTATTTTTTAATTTTGTTTGAAATACTAACTATCTTCGTGTATGCCAAATTGAAAATATGATATACAGTGGTCCAAAAACACAATCTATATTTATTTTTTAATTTTGTTTGAAATATTAACTATCTTCATACTTTCCAATTAGAAAATATGATACACAATGGTCCAAAAAAACAATTATTTTTTAATTTTGTTTGAAATACTAACTATCTTCGTGTCTGCCAAATTGAAAATATGATATACAGTGGTAAAAAAACAGAATCTAAATTTATTTATTATTTTTGTGGCTATACTAACTATGTTCGTATTTGCCAAAATGAATATATGATACACAGTGGTCCAAAAACACAATCTATATTTGTTTTTATTTTAGTAGAAATACTAACTACCTTCGTGTCTGCCAAACTGAAGATATTATGGCACACAGTGGTTCAAAAACACAATATTTATTTATTTTTTAATTTTGTTTCAAATATTATGTCAGTATCTCTGTAAAAACTAAAGTGATTGTATACAGTGGTCCAAAATCACAATGTTTATAATTTTTTAAATTTTCTTTGAAATATTATTTTAGAATTAAAAAATGACTACAAGTTATTTAAATTATTATATAGAATATATTATACTATCTTCGTCTCTTCTGAATTGAAGATATGCCACACAGTGGTCCAAAAACAAAATATTCAGTTATTTTAAAATTTGCTTTAAAGATTATTTTAGTACCTCTCCAAAATTGAAGCGATAGTATACAGTGGACCAAAACTACAATGTTTATTTATTTTTTAATTATGTATAAACATTATTTTATAATTATTAAAAAATTACTGCAAAAGTTATTAAATTATTATACAGAATATTATACTATCTTGATATCTTCCAAATTGAAGATATGCCGTACAGTGGTCCAAAAGCACAATATTTACTTATTTCAAAATATGTTTCAAAGATTATTTTAGTATCTCTGTAAAACTACAGTGGTCCAAAACCGCAATGTTTATTTATTTTTTAATTTTGTTTGGAATATTATTTTAGAATTAAAAAATTACTGCAAACGTTATAAAATCATTATACAGAATATAATATATTATCTACTTGTCTCCCGAACTGAAAATATGCCATACAGTGGTCCAAAAATGCAATATTTATTAATTTTAAAATTTGTTTTAAATATAATTTTAGTATCTCTGCAAAACTGAAGCGATTGCATACAGTCGTCCAAAACTACAATGTTTATTGATTTTTTAATTTTGTATAAACATTATTTTATAATTAAAAAATTACTGCAAAAGTTATTAAATTATTATACAGATTATTATACTTTCTTCATATTTCCCAAATTGAAGATACGTCATACAGTGGTCCAAAAGCACAATATTTACTTATTTCAAAATATGTTTCAAAGATTATTTTAGTATCTCTGTAAAATTAAAGTGATTGTATACAGTGGTCCAAAACCACAATGTTTATTTATTTTTTAATTTTGTTAAAAATATCATTTTAGAATTAAAAAAAAATACTCCCGACTTGAAAATATGCCACACAGTGGTCCAAAAACACAATATTTAACTTATTAAAAATATATTATACTATCTTCAAATCTCCCAAATTGACGATATACCACACAGTGGTCCAAAAACACAACATTCATTTATTTTAAAATTTGTTTCAAAGATTATTTTAGTATCTCTGCAAAACTGAAGTGATTGTGTACAGTGATCCAAAACCGCAACGTTTATTTATTTTTCAATTTTGTTGAAAATATTATTTTAGAATTAAAAAAATGACTCCCGAATTGAAAATATGTCACACAGTGGTCCAAAAACACAATATTCATTAAAATTTGTTTCAAAGATTATTTTAGTATCTCTGTAAAACTGAAATGATTGTATGCCACACAGTGGTCCAAAAACACAATATTTAACTTTTTTAAAATATATTATACAATCTTGGCATCTCCCAAATTGACGATATGCCACACAGTGGTCCAAAAACACAATATCCATTTATTTTAAAATTTGTTTCAAATATTATTTTAATACCTCTGCAAAACAGAAGCGATTGTATACAGTGGTCTAAAACCACAAAATTTATTTATTTTTTAATTTTGCTTAAAATATTACTTTAGAATTTAAAAAATGACCCACCAATTGAAGAAAATATGCCACACAGTGGTCCAAAAACAATATTTAACTTGTTAAAATATATTATACTATCTTCGTATCTCCCAAATTGACGATATGCCACACAGTGGTCCAAAAACACAATATTCATTTCTTTTAAAACTTGTTTCAAAGATTATTTTAGTACCTCTGCAAAACTGAAGCGATTGGATACAGTGGTCCAAAACCACAATGTTTATTTATTCTTTAATTTTGTTTAAAATACCATTTTAGAATAAAAAAAATTACTCCCGAATTAAAAATATGCCACACAGTGGTCCCAAAACCCAATATTTAACATTTTAAAAATATATTATACTATCTTCGAATCTCCCAAATTGACACTATGCCACACAGTGGTCCAAAAATGCAATATTCATTTATTTTAAAATTTGTCTCAAAGATTATTTTAGTATCTCTGTTATACTGAAGTGATTGTATACAGTGGTCCAAAACCACAATGTTTATTTATTTTTTAATTTTGTTTAAAATATTATTTTAGAATTAAAAAATGACTCCCGAATTGAAAATATGCCACACAGTGGTCAAAAAACACAATATTTTACTTTTTTTAAATATGTTATACTATGTTCGTATCTCCCAAATTGACGATATGCCACACAGTGGTCCAAAAACTCAATATTCATTTATTTTTAAATTTGTTTCAGAGATTATTTTAGTACCTCTGCAAAACTGAAACGATTGTATACAGTGGTCCAAAACCACAATTTATTTTTTATTTTTGTCTAAACATTATTTTTTAATTAAGAAATTACTGCAAAAGTTATTAAATCATTATACAGAATTCCTAAATTGAGGATATGCTACACAGTGGTCCAAAGACACAATATATACAGTGGTCCAAAACCACGATGTTTATTTATTTTTTAATTTTGTTTACAATATTATTTTAGAAATAACAAATGACTGTAAAAGTTATTAAATTAAGTATTATACCTAATATAAGTACAATTATACTATCTAGAGTTAGAAAAGCAATGAGATTTTTCAAATTTATGGCAAATTTTGGAAAAATTGAGATAATTATTCAGTTGCGTCCCCGCTGATATTATTATGCGACTTAAATTAATAAAGTTAAATTGCCAAATGTCTATCCGTGCAGTTTGTCCGGCTCCGTCAAATTTCGCATTTTTAGGGAAATTGTTAATACATTTTAATCATTATTAAACAATAAAATATCAAATATGTAAATACATACGTAATTAAAGTCTTGAGTCCACTATCGAAGTAAATGCCTAAAAACTGATAATTCACGAAATTATAGGATTCGGACTACCTACACTGATATTGCTGAAAAAAATACGATTCTCGAGAAACGAACAAAGTTTCAATTATGGCCCTAATTCACAAAATATCTAAACTTAAACACAATATCTACATATATATTTTCACTAAGAATTCAATTTAATATTTTATTATCGCAACTTTTCGAGGTTTCCCCGTAAAAGTGCATTTGACCCCAATAATAGGCCAGTAGGCGCTGCAAGCTGCATAGAAACAAAAGAACCGGTAGCGAAAACGACACCGACCCACTAGATTTTCACCACAGGTCACTCGAGAACCGAATAACGCCCCGAAAATGGGCCCTACAGGATTAGTACTTGTAGAAATTGAAAAACCGCGGGAAAAAGTTCAATAATTATGTTAGAAAAAATGAATTTTAAAAAAAGTATTCGCTTACCGTTTCCCCGTTGTAAGTGCGTAGTTTCGACAGCGCTGACACGCAGTGGATGCAAAGGCAAAGAGACGGTGCGACGACGGGAGGCGAGATGCGACGTTGCCAGATCATACAAAAAGTAGCACCGCGTAAACCTACGTTGGTTATAATTTCCAGAATGTCGATAAATTGCTTTCAAATAGTATTTAAACGTTACTTGTTTAATGACCTGGTCACGTTCAAAATAAATATTAAAAAATAAGCTTAACTATGATAAGTTTGTATCGAGACAAACAATCGATCGTCCGAATTTTAAAACGTAGTTTTCCCTATCATGGGTATTTTTAGGAAATATATGCTTTTGATATCGGCAACGCGGCAAAGATATTGTGTTCGCGGCGAAGAGCAGTCGACAACAGCGATGTTGCCGAATCGCGTCCAATAAACTACGTCTCAAACAATTGCGTGTTTTCTTGTATGTCGATAAAAATAGTGTGGGAAAATTAATAATTACTAACCACGTTATTCAAGGATTAGGTTTTTAAAACATTCAATTTGTGGTTTATTAAGAATTGATGGAATTCTGGAAAACCACTGAAAACGGTGCCATAAGAAACATAATTTTTGTTTTTTAAATATGGCTACATTGGTACTGGTGATTTATATAAATATACAGGAAGGGCTATCGAAAACTGTCAGTCTCGCTTCTTTTTAAAAATATATTCCTTTTAAACAGAGCGATCGAAACCGTCAATATCTATTGCAAATGCAATACTAGGCTACCTAAACCCGTAATATTGACATCTGACACCTGGCAACAAACTTATCATTACTTACGTCCAGACCACCAGTAATAAACTAAAATCATCTTCATTTTGCCCTAAACGGCTCTAATCGGCTCCAGTTGATTCGAGGATCTGGCAACGTCGCGTGCAAGTATTGCGCAGTTTTAGGATTGGGCCGCGTGGAGTTTCTGCGTTGAGAGAATAAATATAAAATACGGTAAACGGTAAATGATGTAGCAGAAACTGGCGAGATAACATAAACGTGTTAGAAAGAGAAAGGTATAAAATACTGTGTTCTTATTTAATTTTAAAGATAGAATAAATGGGTGAAGCCTGAGGGATCATTATCAAGGATATGGATGGAGTATAATCAAAGATATACAAAACTAAAAACGAGAAGAGCCACGACAGTTCTTACGGGTTGCAGTCCCACTCCCAAAAAAGTCTTAAATAAGCTAATCTAATCGGATAAATAAGCCATTTAAAAAGTTTTTTATCTCGTATAAAACACGGCCATTAATCAAAATATAAGGAAGTAAACCAAGTAGGCCAACTCTGGCAACAGTCACACTGACATTGGCAGCTTTCTCTTCTTTTTTTTATGGTCTCAGCTGCCAAGACAATTAGCCAATTATCGATTGAAAGTTCTACACCATGTCCTAGACTCTGCAGTTCTTATTACATCAAAACTCGATTACTTCCTCTTTAAAATCCCCTAAATTTCTATGGTTCCTGCAAACGCGTTGCCGCAAAAACTCTCCGGTTTTGTTGTTCAGTATCAAACAAGGTATAGTCACGTAAGCCAACCGACGAACGAACGGCACATGAAGATTTTCGAGGATACTACGTTGTACGGTTTATAAACGGGGATACGTAACGTGTCAGTGAACTAATTGCCGAACGGCGTCGTAATTTCAAAACCTGGACAAACGCAATTGCGTGCTATTTATACCTACCTATTTGCCCGACTTATTTTTGGCGAGACTCGGACGGATGAAAAATCATACGTCGATAATTAGTTCATTCATTCATAGGTCCGAAAACGGGCCTTAACAAAAACACATTTTCAAATTTCCCGCCGAACATGTTAGGAAGCATTTTAAATAACCGCTCTTAAGATCTTCCTTTCCTGTTTCTTCGAAGCCTGTATTTATTGGGTTCCACCAATTGTTGTTGAAAATTGAAAAACACTCCGCATTGGGACAAGAATATTATTTAAGGTCACTAAACACAGCCTCTATTTACAAGCTAATCTACGGTGTATTTATTTATTGAATGGCTTGACGTGTGCGCCATCTATACTGGACCCGTAAAAAACCGCCTCCTTCCACTATAACACAGATGCCTTTTAAGATCCTTTACAGGCGTAGACGACTATAATATCAAGATCGGCCTCTCCTATTGGAAGGCCATGCGGATCGACCAATAGGGGGAGGCTATTTTGATATAGTCGTCTACGCCTGTAAAGGATCTTAAAAAGCGCCACAGATCAAATCGTTTCTATAGCCGCGTTCGTTTTTGTCATCTTTTTCCTCGATTTGCTCTAATATTTTGACAGACACGTAACTTCGATTTTCCTTTTAAATACACAGACCTCGTGACAGTCAAATTTTCAGAGCAAATCGTGGAAAAAGATGACAAAAACGAACGCGGCATATATTTCAGACAAAAAAAAACCTGTTGCGCCATCTCTGGACGCAAAGGATGATTGCGCCAATCACGAAATAAGAGTGACAACTTGATCTCATTTGGAGTTATTGGGGTTCAATATAATATAAATAACTCCCAAATAACATTCCGTAAATTATTCGCTTCATAATTTAACTCTGGTTTATTTTGAGATTAAAAAACGATATGCACGCATACGCCACGCCCACGCAGGCTTTGATTGACCAATAGGAAGCCACGGAGCCTTCCTTCTGCTAGATGTAGGGAAGGCGCCTACGTAATGTTGGTGGTGCAATATGGTGAAATAGTAATTTTTTTAATTGAAACTAACTCAAGGAAGAGTGTTGTATATTTCCTTCATAACAATGCCAATCATTGCCCCACTGCTCCGTGAAAAAATCGTAAATTTTTCATATTAGTACGACTGCGCATGCGCAGCTGTTTTATGTAATAAATAATCGCTTATTAGAATCTGGGAGTAATTATCGATGGTACAATAAAACTGTCTTTCTCTTAGGAAAATATCCCAAATTTTAGCATATTTACAGCCTTTTTCTAATGATTTAGCAGCAAAAATAAGAAATATAAATTTGGCAAACATTCAAAATGTCTTCCCAAAATCCAC